>MU226334.1:457933-493389 GCA_018584345.1 Thuja plicata | reverse complement strand
TTAACTTCTAATGAAAACATTAAATAGCCTCTAGTAAAAACAATTAAGTTACCCTCTAATAGAAAATCAATTCAATCCCTAACCCCTAGAACACATGAATAATATATATTCTAATGACATAATTCAAATAACTTAAATATTACTAATACTCATGAATCATTTAAGTAAATAACCATTTAAAAAGAAAACACTATACCTAAAAAGCTGATTTAATACAATTAAATATAACATGTTTAGAAAAGATTTATTAACTACTAATCTCAATCAACCTAACTTAATAAGCCTACTAACCCTACTACCTAACTCCTAACCTATCCCATCACCCCCTACCCTACTCCCAAGACCCACTTCCCAAGTGGGTGGGGGTGTGGGAACCCTAACCCATCAAATGCAGCGTGGGTTTTCATGAAAGAAAGCCTTTTCAAACAAGGCAAATTCAAATTCTTCCAAGGTGACGTGGGGTCCACAAAAACTTTTGCCTATGCAAAGTGCAAAAAAAAAGACTAGTGTTAAGTCAACCCAAAAGGTAAGGAAATTTCACATGTAAAGGGGTAAGGAGTCGTTCAAAGTCCAAGGGAGATGTTGGGATCCCCATGTTAGACCAAATTTGTAGGTAATGTGGAAGAGGGTCTTGTCTTGGGTAAAGAATTAAGTACCAAGTCAGCCCCACATAAATTTCGGATGGGTAAGGAGGGTAAGTTAAGTTTATTTCATTTTTTTATTTTTGTTTAAGTTTTTTGTCAAGATTTATAACTTAAGAGTGTGGGACCCACGGGGATGGGTGTAAGCATTAAGCCTCCCCATTAATTTTAACTTATGAATTAGCATGAAAGGATAATTAAAAGGGGTGTTTAGGGGGTAATAAAGAGGTTTTAGAGAGGGAATCTTTAGAGAATATTCTATGTGTAAGGGGGGGAATTAAATCCCTCCCCATACATTTTCCAGAGAGTATTTTTGCTCTACATTCTAGAAAATGTCATGGTAAAATTTGGTTATAGTTTCTAACACATTTATATCATTGATTTATTTTTTTTATAAGTAGATACATGTATGAATTTGATTGTTTTTTTTTGTGCCATACACTATGCAACTAAGATTTGATTATTAATATTAGGTGATTATTTTTTCATTAATATATTAATTTCTTTGACTTACTATAGTTAGCAAACTAATCTCTTCTTTTTAAGGATTGGGAATACAATCATTTTGAAGATAAAGTATTGATCTAATTGAGATAAAATTTAAGAATTCCAAAGGAAACATGTAGTGTTCTTGACTTGAAAATTTAAAGTCACATACATTAGAGATTTCAAGATTTAATAATCCATAAGGTTTACATGCTATGAATATCATTACAATAAGAATGAGATCTTTTCACATTTTTCTTAACAAGCTTACAAAATGGACATTAAAACACTTAACAAAAAGGATTCTCAACACAAGGAGTAATCATGCAACATTAAAGTTTCTTTCTCACAACAACACCAAAATGAAGACTCCTCCCAAGCTTTTCCACATCCAACTTGACTTCAAAACCTGCAAAAACTATGAGGGGAACCATGGGAAGCTCACCTCCCAACCAAGGCCTCAAGGAGACCACCCCTAAGCTTGGAGAACCAAGGATAAACAATATAACACATCCAAATTCTCAAAAATATCTTATATGCACAAAACAATAATAAACTCCCAACCAAGGCTTCACAAACGAGTTTTCCAAACCCATTGAAGTAGGGTGAAGGTGGGCTTTTCCAAGGAGGAGAATGCCATTGCATTTTCAAATTCCTCAATAAGATTTTTTCAATGCCTTTCCAAGGCTTCATTGACATTCCTTCCATATACACATTTGGTCATTTCTATACCAAAAACAATATTTACAACATGGCTTCATGGAGCCCATACTCCATGAAATTATCCCTCTTTTCCAAGAGAAGAGACTCTCACTACAATGGAGAGTCCAACTAACCCTTTCACCCAAGGCCACTTCTTCCCTTCCCAAAGGGTGAGTAATGCCTTAAAATACCATGAATAATACTCCCAATTCAAAAGAAAAAGAAATGAAACAAAATCCAAATGCATTCCCAACCCAACACATAACAAAAAAATCTACACACAACAACACCATACAAGATTTACATATATCAACACCATACAAGATTTACATATTAATAAAAAAATAACATACAAATCTAAAATGCAAGAGTATTTCTCCATGGCAAGAATCCACCAACCTTGGTCCAAGAAAAATGGCAAGAATGTAGTTGAGAAGAAGCCCTTATCCTTTTTCCTTTTCCTTCCTCCAACCCTAATTGTCTCTAAAATTAGAGAGTGGGTGACCACCCACTAAGTTTCTCAAAACCCTCTAAAAAGACCCCCAGAAGTACTCAAGACCTAGCAATTAATGATACATGACCTCTATTCCTTTGGTCTTACCTCTTGTCTCCCCTCTTAATTGTGAGTTTAGTAAGGAGTGTGGGACAAGTTAGATGCATGTGGTCATCTCCATTTTCACCACTTTTGAAAGGTAGACATTTTGGATAGCCATGATGGTGATCTACGTTTTTCCCATCAGTAAAAACTAGCCCTAACCCAAGGTACCCTTTAGGGTTAACTAATTTTGGCCAAAAATACACTCTAGGAACACTTTTGACCCCTCCAAAGTACTCCTAAAGTTCAAATCCGAGTTCCAACTTGATGTGATCCCTACAAGACATCTATATGCAAGTGGGATTAATATAACATCCTATAAAGTTTGATGATTCTTTCCCAAGCCCTAATTTGACATGTCACCATCCACATGGACAATACAAGTGTCAAGTGACACTAAAAAAAAATACACATCACATTCACAATGACATGTCCAAACAACAACATGAATTTTAAACTATTACCACACATTTAGATTATGTTTACAACAAAGATCACATTACAACAAGATTTTCAACCCCTTATTGGATTAAACCTTGGCTTACTCAATTCACATGTGTTTAGCCCTTATTCTCCGAATAATTCCATGGTTCTCTTTCCTGCACACTAAACTTGAGCATCAGTAGTCCAAGATAATAAAATCACATGTAATATACATTTTCAATTCATAATTAGCAACAATAATCAATAAGAAAAATTAAATTCCTAATTGAAATTTTCATACATAAATATTTAAAACATAATAATTCCATAATCATCATGACATAACATCCATGAAATAATCAATTCTAATCATGATTCAATTTTCTCATCAATTCACTTATCTAAACATATATAATCAAATTCAACCACCTGCTCTAGGTCTAATCCATATCAAAATATAATCTACATAATATAATTATCATCATAACATAATATCTTGAGTCTCTGTCAGGATAATCAAAAAGTGTATCAATATATCAAAACATAAAGTATCAAAGTGTGATCGAGTAGTAAAGCTATGATGGGTTGGGGTTAGGCCTCACAGATTCCTTGAAAATGAGTCATGCAATTCATCATGTTGATGATATTGAAGACTACTGGGATAATTGCAAAGATGACTTAGAGAGTAGAGAGAGATTCTACGCTAGGTTAACCATTGAACAAATCAAAAGGTTCAAAGTTAATATTGTAGTGGACGGGTTGGAAGATGATGGTCAACATATGTATGATAATACATATTTGGAGAAAATAAAGCCACTCCCTATAAGCTCTGAGCCCATGCTAGGGAAAACCATTAATGACTTGGAAACCTTAATGGGTGGGATTTACAAAAGAACATAGCAATGGGTCAAATAGACCGCAGGCAGAAGGAAGAGGTCGGAAAGGAAGCCTCCTTCTCAGTGAACTCTGACAAAAGATACTTTGAGCACTGTAGAAAATTCTTCAGTAACGATCCCAACTATGGCCAAAGGTTCATCTTAGCCAGCCAGTGGAGTTGATGAGCCTCCTAAGAAAGAGATCCAACCAAAGAATACTTGTGGAGTGGGCTTGCTTCTAGACATTGGGTCAATAGAAGAAGCAGTTTCTACAGACCTGGCCAAGCCTAAAGGTGCAAGACCTAAGAAATCATCTAAAGCTAGTGCTATAGATACACAATTCATCACTTTGACCCAAGATACTCTAAGATGAGGGTCCCCTATTGTAGTAGAGGTGGGTGAGGATACCTCCAATACCTCAGCCACAAAATTAGATGAGAGGGTTGAGAATCAAAAATAAGTTGCTCAAGTCATCAGATTAGTTTCCTCCTTTCCCACATTAGTGAATCCATTCACTTCCAGGCCTAAAGCTACTGCTCCAGTCATCAGGAATCTATTCATAGAAGAGTTGGTTTCTTCTTCTAAAGTTACTAGTGTTGAGTCATAGATAGAACATACTGTAGAGTGTAAAAGGAAGAGAGTAGAGGAAGGGACTTCTAGGAAAGATACTCTCTCACAAGCCTTGCAACCCAACACCATAGTGGGTAAAGAAAATAAAGTGAAGACAATGTCTACACTGGGTAAGGATCCTACAACAGGGCATTTCACTATGGAGGCCAAGCCTATAAAGGAGGGTAGAATCAAAGATATGACTGCCTTAGATTTTTAGTTGCAGTCATTTGACATGGGGCTTGCTCGACATGGCACCAAGGTAGACTGGTGGAAGTCCACCAATGTGGTAATAGAAGATCTTGAGGAGCTCAAAACTCCTAAAGTTCAACTTAAAGCAGAAGTAGTTGAGCTAACTAATTTCATCAGACAACTCATCACTCCGATAGCAAGTGTTCCCGGTACCCAGACCACTTTGGATCCCAATGCTGTGGAGAAGCAAGCCATCCTAGCCAAGTTGCATGAAGAAAGAAACTTCAAGAAGATCAGCAAGAGATGGATTGAGAGGCTCAAATATGAGGGACTGGTATTTGTTGAGTAGCTAGGTAATGCTCTCCTAAGGATGGAAATAGAGAGGAATAACATTGACAAGAACTAGAAGACTCTTGCATCAGAAAGAGTGAGATGTCAAGAATGCATAGTAATGCTACATGTGGTGGTTAAAATGAAGACCAAGGAGGCACTATAGGCCAAGATATTACAAAAAGGAGATGATCCTTTGATCGAATGGCTTCAAAGATTGGAATTTAAGATAAAGATGATCATCCAAGCTGAAACAAGGTTGAAACAAATAGATGTCAAGATCAAGGAAGAGAAGAACAAAGATTTTAAACTCCTTCAAGGTCTGCACGTGGAATTACAGACAAGAAATTATGGAAAATAAATGTTTGGATTAGCTAGCATGCAGAAATAAATTTCTGATTATGTGCATAAGGTAGCAGAATAGTCTTCCACCCATTTGGATAAAGTGCTAGAACTCCAACAGTTGAGTGGATGCATATTTAAAGCCATGGAAGAGTTGAAGGATCAGACGAAAGAAATCAAGAGAATGGCCAAAGAACATTCTAGGTGGCTCATCAGATATACCAATGTCCATATCAATAGGCATGAAGAGCTCATCCCAATCATTATAGCTGTCACCGCCTATAGGGCTAAATTAGACAAGGGGAAGTAAACCAAAGCTTAGATAGATTCCCCCTTGTGCTAAATTTTGATATAATTGTAACAGATAAAATTTTTTTTTATCATTTCTGGTTAGGGAAGTTGAACCATTTTGGTTACCCCTTTTTGTAACGGTCCAACTCTGGAACCCTACATGTATTATTTCCAAAATCAATACAAAGGTCGGCTAAAATTTGGTGTGAAAGATAGCATTTTGCTAAGTCAAATTTGTATGTCTGAATGCCATTTCTTTAACTGCTCCACTGCATTGCATTTATCTATCTATTAAATTCAAATGTTTCATTGGAATTAGATTTACAGTTTATGGTTGAATTAGAATTCTGTATTATGATTTGATATGGTTAATTAGGGGGAAATATGATGTTATTCTAAGTCTAGGAGATGTCCCTGTGAAATAGGTTGATTCATTGTCACTATATCATTAAATATTTAAGTCTTGCATTCACATTTTCATCATCAATTATTGCATTACCAGTTTTAAGAAGTCATATGATTGATGAAGTCTTGAAATTGGCTAATGTTAGAATTGAATTTACCCTGCTTGAGCTATTTCCTGTCTAGGTTTAGCTTGGTTTACCTCTTATGTTCTCAGGTCAAGAACACACCCCTGTTAGAATAGGAAGGATCAATATTCATTGAAGATCATTTAATTTAGGGAGCTATACCTTTAAATTTAGAGGGAAATTAGTTGTTCAGTCACAATTTCCCAACTGTTATATTCAATTGTTCTTAAATATTTGGGTATTCTAGAGTTAAAGAAAAAAGAACAATCTGTTTACCAATAGATTTTTGGCGACTCTACTAGGGAGATGAATAGTCATTATACCAGAAGCATACCATGAGGAAAGATGGTACTTCCCCATGAAAACATAATTCCTATGCTCCAACCGAATCTTGGATTCCAAGACGGTCAAGAGGATCTCATTTCCTCACTAAATACTTTTGTCTGGAAATATAGAAGAAACACTGAGCACTATAGAAATGCTAGTCAAGTGCTAGAGCATGAAGAAGCTAGAACATAAGCACTTGAAGAAGCCATCTGTAGGAGAAATTTGAGAAGGGCATGATGCAAAGCAGAGCATGAAGCCAGACTAGAAGACTAGTTGGAACCCTGAAGCCCAAGAGGTTTCTTAGGAGTACAAAGAAAGAAGGTGGTATAGAACCAATTTTTGAGATACTTGGAAATATCAATTTTTCTCTACTTGAGGTCCCCCATCGAAAGAATATAAATACTAAGAGAAAAAGTAGACCTCCTTCACCTCCCAAACAATCAACTCTTTTGTCTACTACTTGTCAAGTGTTAACTTTGCACGGAGTAGTTGCTCCTCCTGTTGTCAATCTAATACCCTACCTACCTCTGGTAGTTATGGAACTTCCTTGGGCCGCTGCAATTGGACCGTTGCAATTAGAAATATATAACCCCCTTCCCTCAGGTTCAAGAAAAAATTTCCCCAAATTCTCTAGAGATGGGAAAGTATCTATAGATGAACACCTTGTTGCATTCTTTGCTTCAGTTAATATCTTAGCAGTGCGAGAAGAAGATGTGGCCATCAGATTATTCGTTGAAACCCTTGTTGAAGGTGCTACTAATTGGTTTCACTACTTACCAAATTCCTCTATCACAGATTGGGCCTCCATGAGAGCTTCTTTTGAGAGAATATTTAAAATTGCTGAAGATGAACATGCACTATTGACACAATTGACCTCCATCAAGAAAGAGCCTCCTATTAGTATGAGAGATTTTGTGGCTAAATTCAAAAAGCTTGTAAATTGTATTCTAGTAGTTGACACGCCTACTATAGTGAATTTGAAAACATTCTTCATGAGTGCTATGCCACCAGACATTAATTATTATTTAAGAAGGGTGAACCCAACAGATTTGAATGCGATGCAAAGAACTGTCATAGAACTTGAAGACCACATGATATCAGCAGGAAAATGGAAAAGATAAATATAGTCTAGAGCCAGTACTAGTAACACCACATCATCAGATGAGATGATTCAAAAATTATCCAATGAATTCATCACCTTCAAGAGGCAGATTCCTAGATTTAACAATCCTTATTAGTGAAACATTCAAGAGCAACCTGGGAGAAACATTGAAGGGAGGAATGCTGATGGAAAGATATTACTGTTAACTGCTCCACCACAGAGGTTAGCTATAGAAGCTCCTCCTAAAAGGGGAACATGTGTGTCTTCCATTTAACCATAGATCATGATAGAGAAAGTTGTCTCGATGTAGCTCGTGCTTGGCAAATGCATCAGACTGATGAATGGAATGTTGGAGTGTCTGGAGCTGAACTAGATTCATATTCACATGGAAACTCTGAAAAATTATATTTAGAGTATGAATTAGATTCAGAATAGGAAGAAACATGTTATGCTACCATAGATAGGACCTCCTATATAGTCTTAACCCAGAGTCAGAAAGATAAGGGCCCCACTTCCACATCTCCACCAAAGAATAATGAGGCATCTACTTCCAATTCTAAGGAGGCCAATCAAGGAGTAAGGATTCTACAACCAGGTAAGGAGAAAAAATATTTTGACATTATTCAATTTTGTAGAGATTCCAGAATTTAGATTTCCCCCATAGACTATCTTAAGTCTAATCCTGTAGAACTGCAAAAACTAGTAGGTTACTATAAAGAGGGTAATCAGAATGTAAATCAAAATGCCTTGACTACCATAGAAAATGAGTCTATATTTGCAGACCCAATTGAGAAAGGTGAGCCATCTGTGCTGGAAACTTTCCCAGGCCAAAAGCCTAACCCATTCTATGTGTCATTGTATATTAATGGTTACAAGTTAAGCAATTGCATAATAGACTTTGGAGCCTCAGACAATGTAATACCATTAACTTTAGCTAAAGCCTTGGGACTTACCCTCACTAAATCCCATGGTAGGTGTTACTCCATGGATTCCAAATAAGTACCCCTGGTTGGGCAAATCAAAGATGCCCAAGTGGCTCTAGTAGCACATCCTGAGAAGAAAATGTTGTTAACAATACTTGTTGATAAGTAGGAGATATTTTTCCATAGCAAGTCAAATTGTGATATTGCTATCAGGATTTAACTGTGTAGTTTTTGAGTCAAACTCATTGACCCATAATTCATGAGTAGTGGTTCAACATGAACCCATCTCTCATGAGAGTGAATGGAACACTTAGCACTCATTGGATCTAGGTGATGCTCACAGAGGTGAAGCACCGGGACTTCTCGGGAGGTCACCCATCCCAGTACTACTCCAGCTCGAGCACGCTTAACTACAGAGTTTCCTCCATGGTTAAACCCACTCTACTTGCATCCTCATTTGCAAAACCTTCACCAAGTGTTCCATTCACTCTCATGAGAGATGGGTTCATGTTGAACCACTACTCATGAATTATGGGTCAATGAGTTTGACTCAAAAACTACACAGTTAAATCCTGATAGCAATATCACAACAATACTTGTTGCTGATATACCTGCTAGTTATAGTTTGTTGCTTAGAAGGATTTTCTACAGAGACCTAGGAGGGGAAATAAAGCTAGATTGGTCTCAGGCTCTAATCCCAGTGGGTAACAAAAAGATAAAACTGATCCCAGAGGAAAAAGCTAAGTTTACAGCCCTGAAATCAGATGACCCTAAAGCCCAAATTCTATTTAGGAATTAGAATTTGGAAATTATATGTTGTTTATAGATGATCATAATGAGGAAATTGAACTCAGGAAAGAAGGAGATCATTTTTTTGTCAAGGAAACACAATCATAAATACAGACCCTCAAATTTGACAGTAGTTGTGCATCATTGGGATCTAGCGTAGGCGTGGTCTTAATATCACCATATGGAGTATGTGATCCCATGGCTTATAAATTGGAGTTTGGAAACACCAAAAATAATTCCCAGTATGAAGCCTTGCTGCTAGGAATTATTGCCGCATAGGACAAGGGTGTGAAAATATTGAGAGCCCAAGGCGACGTGGAGTTAATCGTGCACCAAGTCAAGAATCAATACTCTGTAAAAAATCACAAATTAAAAAATTACAGGAACAAAGTATGGGATGAAATAGAAGCATTGGATGCATTCTTTATTGAATCTGTACCAAGAGAATTGAATTCCAAGGTAGAATCTTTAGCGGTGTCAGCCTCATTACTCCTCCCTCACCTAGAGTTCAAGGATAAGAAGTATCAAGTAGAGGTTGTGTATTGACCATATGTACTTGATAATGTAGAAGATTGGCAGGTGTTTGAAGATGAAAAAAACATCCTCCTCTTTTTGGAGAGCAGTGGCAATTTCCATAAAGATGCTCCTAGTGATCATAAGGAAAATTGTCATGGAAAGTAGAAGAAGGACAAGTTAGAGGTCATCCAGTTGCAAGGAAAAATCATTCCTCCCCACTTAGTTACACCTGAAAAACTCTTCAATAGACATGATACTTTTTTTAAGAAGAAGAGAATTGAAAGAGGTCCTACCACAGGAGGGTATGAAGGAATTAATATCGGAAGTGAAAAGGACCCTAAGATTATCAATATTGGGAAATGCTACACTAAAAAGGAAAGGGAAGAGGCTAGGAAACTCTTCCTAGAATACCAAGATGTTTTTTCTTGGAGTTATGAAGATCTAAAAAGATTTATGAATGGTGAATTCAAACACTAGATTCCCTTAAAACCTGAGGCTGCCCCATTCAGGAAGAAACAAAGGAATTACAATCCCAAATTTGTTGATGCAATATTTAGGGAAGTGGATAAAATGCTTACAGAAAAGATTATCTACCCTATCCATCACTCTACTTGGGTGGCGAATATAGTACCTGTGAGGAAGAAGAATGGATAAATAAGGATCTATGTAGACTTCAAAAATCTAAATCAGTCCTCTTTGAATAAAATTACACTCTTCCCAACATGGATCATCTATTGCAGACTGTAGCTAGAGCTGAGATGATGTCTATGTTAGACAGCTTCTTGGGGTACAATCAGGTAGAAGTGGAGAAAGTAGACCGGCATAAAATGGCTTTCACGACTCCATGGGGCACTTTCACATACCATAGAATGCCATTTGGGTTGATCCATGTCGGAGATACCTTTCAGAGAGGTATGGATCTTTCTTTCAGTGATATGAAGAACAAAATAATTGGTATGTATCTAGATGATCTTACTATGTTTTCTAGAAAAAAGAGTAGATCATATAAATGATTTAAGGAGAGTATTGCAAAGGTGTAGAGAGGATGGGATTTCACTAAATCCCAAAAATTCAGTTTTCTGTGTGACTAGAGGGAAATTGACAAGTCACATTGTTTCCCAGGAAGACATAAGAATTGATCCAGAAAGGGTAAGAGCAATCCAGCAATTGAGCTTACCTGTGAAAAAATTGGAGTGAAATCATTTTTCAGTCAGGTAAAATTTCTCAAGAGGTTCGTTCCAAATTTTTCTGAGATTACCAAATGCATAGTGGACATGATGAAAGGGAATGTAAGTTTGAAGTGGAATGACCCTAGTAAAGAAGCTTTCAAAAGAATCAAGAATGCCATAGCCAATGCCCCGGTGTTATGTCATCCAGATTACAAGAAGGATTTCATAATTTATTGTTATTCTTTTGAACACACTCTATCAGCTATCCTCATGTAGGAGAATGAGGAAGGAGTCTAAGATCCTATAAATTTTATGAGTAAACCTCTAAAAAATCATGAGATGAGATACTCTAAGACTGAAAAACATGATTTTGCAATAGTAAAAGCTTTAAAGAATTTTAGATTCTACATTTTACACTCTCACTCTCTTGTATATGTGCCCGAAATTGTAGTAAAAAGCATATTAACGCAGCAGGACGTGGGATGTAATAACAAAGGAACATGGGTGGCTAAGACTCAGGAATATGACATAGAAATCAAGCCCACTAAGAAGGTGAGAAGAAATGCACTATGTAAAGTGATGGCAGAAAACCAAGTGGACAAAGACCCCAAAAATACACAATTGGTCCTAGAAGTAAGTATGCAAGATCCCTGGTTTGAAAATATTGTGTATTTCTTGACATACGGTGAATGCCCTGAAGGATTTGCTTCAAAGAAAAGAAGAGATCTAAAACTAAGAGCTTCTAAATATATAATTTGGGAAGATAGATTGTATAAGAGCTCTATAAATGGAACTTTCCTTTAGTGTGTTGACAAACAAAAACAAGAGAAGTTGTTAAGGGTGTTCCATGATGAAACTTGCAGGGAACACTTCTCCTTATCAATTACTACATTAAAGATATTGAGATAATGCTATTAATGGATAGGAATGTTTAGAGATGCATATCATTGGGTAGCGAGATGTGAGAAATGTAGAATGTTTACTAGCAAACCACAGTTTGCAGCACTACCCCTTAGACTAGTGATAATTGAAGGTCCTTTTCAATAGTGGGGTCTTGATTTTATTGGTCCTATAAATCCCACATCTAGCATAGGCCATACCTACATAATCACTGTGACTGAATACTTCATGAAATAGGTGGAGGTGAAAGCAACCAAGAAAACTACTTCGAAGGTAGTATGTGAATTTATCAAAGAGAACATCCTGGTAAGGTTTGGTGTGCCTATTAATTTAGTTATGGATAATGTCGCATACTTTTCTTTTCAGGAAATCACCAAATTGTTTTTTGAGTATGGAATTATGATCAATCACTTATCTGGATATTTTCCTCAAGGAAATTGTCAAGCTAAGTCCAGTAACAAAAATTTGGTGAGCATCATGAAAAAGATTGTAGTAGACAAATAGAGAAATTGGCACAAGAAAATCTATGAATCCCTCTGGGCAAGAAGATTGACTCCTAAAAGAGCCATTGGTGTGTCCCCTTTTGAAATTGTATACGGGATTGAAGCTTGTCTTCCATTTCCACTAGAACTGGTGACTTGCAAACTGAGAACAACAGATGAAGATGGTATATATGAAGATGGTTTAGAAAACAAGATTCTATACCTAAAAAAACTTGAAGAAGAAAGAGAGAAAATGGTAGATCATATCACACAACATCAAATGTGTGTGAAAAACTTGTTTGATAAAAAGAGCAGACCCCAGCAATTTATGGAGGGAGATATGGTGTTGTTATGGGACAGGCGCAGGGCACCTAAAGGTATGCATGGGAAATTTGAAACATTGTGGAAAGGACCCTTTGAGATTTAACAAGCATTCGAGAGGAATAATTTTAAATTGACCTATCTAGATGGTGAAGCACTACCCCTGACATACAATGGTTAGGACTTGAAGCTGTATCAAACCTAAATTTAAAAGAGGTAACCCCTGTATTGTACAATAGTTACATTTAGTTCCTGGTTTTGTTTTCTTTAGTTAGGTTTCCTTTTGGCTTTCCTTTCCATGTCTTGCTTTAGTTTTTTTGTGAGCCACCTTTTTTTTGAGCTTTGAGAAACTAGATATTTGAGTTCCTTGCTTGGACATGTGAATGCCCAAGTCCCTAGATAGAGCAGACTGTTGCCCCCCTTTTGTTCTGCATATCTTTTAGACAAAGTGGATGTTTAATGTATAGTAGTGGTCTTGAAATCTCCGTGTAAGTCCTGAGTCTAAGTCTATCTATCCTCTTAATCTAGGAGGAATTTATTGGATTTCACTAAATTGCCTTCTCTTTTGTGAGCCGGAGGGAATTTGTATCTAAATTCATGTTTCATTAGGTAGGTTAAGTTCCCAAATCTGGTAAAGGTCATTTTTCAAAAGATTCTAACATTGGCTTTATATGCAGTTGAATTATTTTTCCTTAATAGGCCCTTTTGCAGTAATGGCAGAAAACTGGTTCTGAGCTTCTCCTTGGCGGAAAATCACAGACAGAGTGCATTTTCTGCAATTAGTAGACTTTAGAGTATCAAAGGTTAGTGAAAGTTGAAAATGAGAGATTTGGGAATAAGGAAGCTTTGGGAATTTAGATTAAATCTATATTAATAAAAAAGAATGATTGAACGAGGAAGAATTCAAGATGCAAGCTTACTGGCGAGAAAGCGGAAAATGGCTTCTCCGTTACTCCAACAGGCGGGTTTTGACCTGCAGAGTACATTTTTTGCCAATTCATTATAGGGAAGAACTTTAAAGAAGAATCATTCTCATGAGTGATCCAGGGCATAAAGAAAGCTGGTGAAATCAAGACATTACATTTTAGCATCTCAATGAGCTAAATATCTCCTTCAGTAGATTCTTGAGCAAAGAGCACTCCAAAAGCATTTCTCTGCCAAAAGGGAAGTGGAAAAGTGATTTTTTTCTACCTCCAGAAAGTTACCATTATGGTTACTAAAGTGAAAATATGTTTCTTAAAGAGCCATTGGTGTATCCCCTTTTGAAATTGTATATGGGATCGAATCTTGTCTTCCATTTCCACTAGAAATGGCGACTTGCAAACTAAGAACAACAGAGGAAGATGGTATATATGAAGATAGTTTAGAAAAAAAGATTATATACCTAAACAAACTTGAAGAAGAAAGAGAGAAAATGGTAGATCATATCACACAAAATCAAATGTGTGTGAAGAACTTGTTTGATAAAAAGAGTAGACCCCATAAATTTATGGAGGGAGATATGGTGCTGTTATGGGATAGGCGTAGGGCACCCAAAGGTATGCATGGGAAATTTGAAACATTGTGGAAAGGACCCTTTGAGATCTAACAAGCATTCAAGAGGAATAATTTTAAATTGACCTATCTAGATGGTGAAGCACTACCCCTGACATACAATGGTCAAGACTTGAAGCTATATCAGACCTAAATTTAAAAGAGGTAACCCCTGTATTGTACAATAATTACATTTAGTTCATGGGTTTGTTTTCTTTAGTTAGATTTCCTTTCGACTTTCCTCTTCATGTCTTTCTTTAGTTTTTTTGTGAGCCACCCTTTTGTTGAGCTTTGAGAAACTAGAGATTTGAGTTCCTTGCTTGGACATGTGAATGCCCAAGTCCCCAGATAGAGCAGGCTGTTGCCCCCGTTTTGGTCTACATATCTTTTAGACAAAGTGGATGTTTAATGTGTAGTATTGGTCTTGAAATCTTCGTGTAAGTCCTGAGTCTAAGTCTAGCTATCCTCTTAATCTAGGAGGCCTTTATTGGATTTCACTAAATTGCCTTCTCTTTTGTGAGCCGGAGGGAATTTGTATCTGAATTCGTGTTTCATTAGGTAGGTTAAGTTCCCAAATCTGGTAAAGGTCATTTTTCAAAATATTCTAACATTGGTTTTATATGCAGTCGAAGTATTTTTCCTTAATAGGCCCTTTTACAGTAATGGCATAAAATTGGTTCTGAGGTTCTCCTTGGTAGAAAATCATAGACAGAGTGCATTTTCCACAATTAGCAGACTTTAGAGTATCAAAGGTTAGTGAAAGTTGAAAATGAGAGATATGGTAATAAGGAAGCTTTGGGCATTCAGATTAAATCTATTTCAAGAAAAAGGAATGATTGAACAAGGAAGAATTCAAGATGCAAGCTTACTGGTGGAAAAGTAGAAAATGGCTTCTCTGTTACTCCAACAGGTGGGTTTTGACCTGTGGAGTACATTTTCTACCAATTCATTATAGGGAATAAATTTAAAGAAGAATCATTCTCATGAGTGATCCAAGGCATAAAGAAAGCTGGTGAAATCAAGACATTACATTTTAGCATCTCAATGAGCTAAATCTCTCCTTCAGTAGATTCTTGAGCAAAGAGCACTCCAAAAGCATTTCTCTGCCAAAAGGGAAGCAGAAAAGTGATTTTTCGCTACCTCCATAAAGTTACCATTATGGTTACTAAAGTGAAAAGACGTTTCTTAACAGCCCATGGGGGGTAAAAGTGATTAAATCAAATAAAGTTGTTTTACTCCATAACATACTCTTTCATTAATGTCTTAGTCTTTTCATTCTTGTGGTGCAGGAAGTTGGTCATTAAATGGTAAGAATTCAAAAGTTATAAAATCAGCATAGTATTCCAAACAGGAGCTACCATTTTTTGACGAATTGTCTAAATTTGAAATTCTTAGCAATAATTGTTCATTGCTCTTGCAGTTCTAAGAGATATACTTCATCCTCAAGTCATAGTCAGTTGAAGTATGGCCACTAGATTTATAGGATTCGATGGGATGAATGGCATCACATCTGCTTGGCATAAGATTAGAGACACCTCCTTGAAGTTCTTCGATATGTAGAACTTTAAGAGCAGACTAAAGGAAAACTAGATACACCCTGTCACTAAGAAGTTAAAGGAGAGTGGGTTGGTGGAAGCTGTCGGTTTTCCTATTGCCATTCAAGCTCCTGAGCTTGTTCGAGAATGAATAGCCTGATATAATCAAGATACCAAGCAAATTCTCTTGCCCAATGACACAGTGCTTCTATCCATTGATCAAGAATCTGTCCAGAACTCTCTGTGTATTCTAGAATAGGCTAAATATTGAGAAATTACATATAGTCGGGTGGTTACCAAATATGGAGCAAAGAAGGCAGTGTGGAAGAAAGAAATAATAAAGTCATGGTTTCAAGAGCCAAGGAGCGCCAAAGGAAAGTTGCCCAAAAAATTATACGGCATGAATCTAAAGCTAGAGATTGTAGACATCTTGGTGCAACTCCATAGGATCCGAGGTGAGAGTGACACACTAAACTTTGTTGAGCACTATTTCTTCTTAGTTGAGGTGATATGTTCTCAACACTATTTCATCGATTAGGCTCTTATGGTAAGTGAAAATCTCTTCAGTTCCCTAAGTAGAGCTAAGATTCAGAATGAGTTCTACATGTCTTCAGTCCTTATATATATTGGCCACAATTCAAATTTGGCCAAGGCTTTCGAGATTAGAAGAGTTCCCAGATGATGTTAAAAGCTATGAATTTTTCCCATGTCTACAATTACATAATAGTTATGCTAAATATCTTAGAGTTAACGATACATTCATGATGAGACTATGCAGGGAGGTACAAGGTTTCCCAGAAAGGAGATTTTCTGCTAAAGCCATGGCTTTTATCATCTAGTTTGGGTGCTTTTTAATTCAATTTGCGGATTTCTCATATATTCAACTTGTAGGATTTGATGAATTCCCTTTGAAGCTTCCCAAATATCCTGATGATATGATCGTGTTGGTCGAGGTAATGAGGTAGGCACTCCAAGTGAACCTGATCTATGTTGATGCTAAGAAGAAGGGCTACAACTTCCTGATGACCATTGGAGCTTATAGTTGTGCATCCCAGTCTGAGGCAAAGAATGTTCTAAAGACATTCTCAAAGAGGTTCCAGTTGGAGACATATGATGTCTTGAGGCCGTTGTATGATCCTATAAATTATGCCCAAGATTCCTTGCAAATGAGTCGCGTAATTCATCATGTTGATGTTATTGAAGACTACTGGGCTAATTGCAAAGATGACTTAGAGAGTAGAGAGAGATTCTACGTCAGGTTAACCATTGAACAAATCAAAAGGTTCAAAGTTAACATTGTAGTGGAGGGGTTGGAAGATGCTGGTCAACATATATATGATAATAAATATTTGGAGAAAATAAAACCACTCCCTATAATCTTTGAGCCCATGCTAGAGAAAGCCATTAACGACTTGGAAACCTTAATGGGTGGGATATGCAAAAGAACAGAGCAATGAGCCGAATGGATTGCAGGTAGAAAGAAGAGGTCGAAAAGGAAGCCTCCTTCTCAGCGAACCCAAAAAAAAGATACTTCAAGAAATGCAAAAAATTCTTCAGTAAGGATCCCAACTATGGCCAAAGGTTCATCTTAGCCAGCCGGTGGAGGTGATGAGCCTCTTGAGAAAGAGATCCAACCAAAGAATACTTGTGGAGAGGGCCCTCTTCCATACATCGGGTTGATAGAAGAAGTAGTTTCTACAGACCTGGCCAAGCCTAAAAAAGAGCCCACTAAAGGTGTAGGACCTGAGAAATCAGCTAAAGCTAGTGTTGTAGATACACAAGTTGACACTTCGACCCAAGATACTCCAAGATGAGGGTCCCCTTTTGTAGTAGAGGTAAGTGAGGATACCTCCAATACCTCAGCCATAGAATTGGATGAGAGGGTTGAGAAGCAACAAGAAGCTACTCAAGTCATTAGATTATTTTCCTCCTCTCCCACATCAATGAATCCATTTGCTTCTAGGCCTAAATCTACTCCTCTGGTCATCAGGAAGCTGTTTATAGAAGAGTTGGTTTCTACTTCTAAAGTTACCAGTGCTGAATCCTGGATAGAACATACTCTAGAGTGCAAAATGAAGAGAGCAGAGGAAGGGAATTCTTACAAAGATACTCTCTCATGGGCCTTGCAACCCAAAACCATAGTGGGTAAAGAAAATAAAGTGAATACAATGTCTACACTGGGTCAAGAACCTGCAATAGGGCATTTCACTATGGAGGTGACCAAGCCTACAAAGGAGGGCAGAATCAAAGATATGAATGCCTCCAATTTTTAGTTGTAGGCATTTGATATGGGGCTTTCTCAGCATGACACCAAGGTAGACTAATGGAATTTCACCAATGTGGTAATAGAAGAAGAGCTTGAGGAGCTCAAAACTGCTAAAGTTCAACTTAAAGAAGAAGTAGTTGAGCTAACTAATTTCATCAGACAACTCATCACTCTGATAGAAAGTGTTCCCGGTACCCAGACCACTTTCAATCCCAGTGCTACTGAGAACCAAGCCATCCTAGCCAAGTTGCAAAAGTAAAGACACTTCAGGAAGATCAGAAAGAGGTGGATTGAGAGGCTCCAATCTGAGGGACTGGTAGTTGTTGAGAAACTGTGTAATTCTCTCCTAAGGCTGGAAACATAGAGGAATAACATTGACAAGAACCAGGAGACTCTTGCATCTGAAAGAGTGAGATGTCAAGAATACATAGTAATGTTGCACGTGGTGGTTGAAATGAAGACCAAGGAGGCAATAAAGGCCAAGATATTATAGAAAGGAGATGAGACTTTGATTGAATGGCTTCAAAGATTGGAATTTAAGATCGAGATGATCATCCAAGCTGAAACAGGGTTGCAACAAACAGATGTCAAGAACAAGGAAGAGCAGAACAAAGATTTTAAACTCCTTCAAGGTCTACACGTGGAATCACAGACAAGTGGTTAGGGAAAAGAAATGATCGGATTGGCTAGCATGCAAAAATAATTTTCTGATTATGTGCATCAGCTAGCAGAATAGTCTTCCACCCATTTGGACAAAGTGCCAGAACTCCAACAATTGAGTGGATGTATCTTTAAAGCCCTGGAAGAGTTGAATGATCAGATGGAAGCAATCAAGAGCATGGCCAAAGAACATTATAGGTGGCTCATCATATATAGAAATGTGCATATCAATAGGCACGAAGAGCTCATCCAAATCATTACAGCTGTCACCGCCTATAGGGATAAATTAGACAAGGGGAAGTAAACCAAAGCTTAGATAGATTCCCCCTTGTGCTAAATTTTTATATTATTTTAATAGATACAATTTTTTTTATCATTTTTGGTTAGGGAAGTTGAACCGTTTTGGTTACCCCTTTTTGTAATGGTCCAACTCTAGAACCCTATATGTATTATTTCCAAAATCAATACAAAGGTTGGCTAAATTTTGGTGTGAAAGATAGCATTTTGCTGAGTCAAATTTGTATGTCTAAATGCCATTTCTTTAATTGCTCCATTGAATTTCACTTATCTATCTATTAAATTTGAATGTTTCTTTGGAATTAGATTTACAGTTTGTGGTTGAACTAGACTTCTATATTATGATTTGATATGGTTAATTAGGGGGGAATATGATGTCATTCTAAGTTTGGGAGATGTCCCTGTGAAATAGGTTGATTCATTGTCACTATATCATTAAATATTTATGTCTCGCATTTGCATTTCCATCATCAGTTATTTCATTACCATTTTTAAGAAGTCATATGATTGATGAAGCCTTGAAATTGGCTAAAGTTAGAATTGAATTTACCCTGCCTGAGCTATTTCCTGTCTAGGTTTAACTTGGTTTACCTCTTCTGTTCTCGGGTCAAGAACATAGCCCTGTTAGAATAGAAAGGATCAATATTCATTGAAGATCATTTACTTAAGGGATCTATATGTCTAAATTCAGAGGGAAATTAGTTGTTCAGTCACAATTTCCCAACTGTTGTATTCAATTGTTCTTAAATATTTGGGTATTCTAGAGTTAAAACAAAAAGAACAATCTACTTACCAACACAATGTTCATGAGTTTGATGAAGGGGGTGTTCTACATGTACCTTGATCAATTTATTCTTGTGTTTCTTGATGACATACTTATTTATTCAAAGACCGTTGAGGAGAATGAGATCCATTTACATTAGGTATTGTAGTGTTTACGCGACCATAAGTTATATGAAAACCTAGCCAAATGTTATTTCCTTCAGACTAAGGTGAAGTTCCTGGGGCACATCATTTTGGGTGATGGTATTATAGCGGATCCTTCTAAGATCCAAGATATCATGGAGTGACCAGCACCCACGATTGTTCCTGAGGTTTTTAGTTTCATTGGTTTGGTGAGTTATTACCATCAATTTGTGAAGGATTTCTCCCAGTTGGCTCATCCTATCACTTCTCGTCAAAGTAAAGGGAAGAATTTTTTTTGGACTAAGCAGTGTGAGACATCTTTTGAGGCACTTATGGAGCATTTGACTAGTGCACCCATCTTGGCAGTGTACTGATGCATCTTTGGAGAGTGTGGGGTAAATTCGTATGCAGGAGGGACGAGTGATTTATTATGAGTCTTGGAAGCTCAAATACCATGAGATGAACTACCCCACTCATGATTTGGAGTTAGCGGAGGTTATCAATGCGCTAGTGCACTAGAGACATTTTCTATTGGGTCACCAATTTGAGCTGCATAGTGATCATTATAGCTTGCAGTATATCTTTTCTCAGCCAAACCTGAATGCACAATAGTGTTGCTAGATGGATTTATCATGTGATTACAATTTTTATGTCTATTAAATCAAGGGAAATAAGAATATGGTCATAGATTCCTTGAGAAAAAGTAGGCATGAGATTTCAATTTTGTCCTTGGGTGTAGATTTTCCTAGCCAGATCCTTGAGTGTTAGAGAGTGAAGGAAGAGCATCAGCATCCTACGTGTATTTTTCAGCCACATTCCATTCCTGAGGGGAAATAGGATACCATATCCATCATTTTTGTCATAGAGTTGCCTATTTTATCACGTCGCCATGAGGCTATTATGGTGACAGTGGAAAAGTTGTCTGAGGTAGCTCACTTTTCACCCATGAGGGCATCATATACTGCTACCTCAATTGCACATGTGTTCTTGGAGGATATTATTTAGTTGCATGTGATTTATTATAGGTTTATCTCAAATAGAGACCCAGTCTTTAGTTTAGTGCTGTGGACATCTCTTTAGCATGCCTTCGACGCACAACTCAATTTTAGTTCTGCTTATCACCCAGAGACAGATGGACATACAAAGTGGGTGAATAGGGTTCTTGAGGATGTGCTTTGCATGTACATAAAAAGATCGACAGATGAGGTGGGAGGACTATTTTTACCTAGTTGAGTTTTCTTATAATAATGGGTACCATAGTTCTTGTTGAGCATTGTTTTGACACAAGTCAATTGATAGGATCTCAAGATTTGATTTCCTTTCTTGAAAGAATAACAAATTTATTCCCAAGGTTCTCTGGGGTCATGGTACAACCTACTTGGTAAATCAATTGAAGGTAAATGTGAATGTCCCATCACTGTCAAAAATCCTTTGGAGTTCCAGCATGCCCTTTGGTATGGAATTAGTCCTTAGGTTTATGACGCCTTGATCATCCGAGTTCTCTGGGCTAACTTCTTCTTCTACCTCTTCCTTCCCTTAGCCTATAATATTATTTTCAAACACACCTATGAACATGAATAACTCAAGGATGTGTTGGTCATTTTGGATGACTTGGAAGTTGGTGATGTTATCTAGGATGGCGGGATTTGCAATGAGTTCAACAAAAAATTTCTTTAGTTTAGATTTCTCCATTGGATGTAATGAACTAGAGGATACAACTAGGGCATTAAAGATGAAATTTTTCCTTCATGCTATGGATTTGATGTTGAACGCTTCAAAGTATTTGATCAAGATCCATGCCCTATTTTGGTAGGTTGAGAGTCTCTCATCGTTGCAAGAATATTGACTGCAGATTTGTTTGATGATCAGTTGTGAGTCTCCTTCTACTGTCAAGGATTTTATTCCCTTCTCATGAGTCAGGAGGAGTGTAATATATAAAAATGGATTTGTAAGATCTATGTATTGGAAGAAATGTGGTGTTTATGTTGTATTTAAATGTTTTGGAGGAAGATAATATTCTCCTCCTAGCCCCAAATTTCACAAAGGAAAGATCCACTTTGATCAACCATAAGAAAATGGTTAATGCACAAATGCATCAATCGATCAGAAACAAGAAGAATGAAGAAAGCCTTACATTCCTAAATTATGGATAAAGAGTATGAAATGTTATTTAATATATTAAAACATTAATTGAAATTAATTGAAGATAAGTACTAACCTCAAAATATAGCAGATCTAGAAAAGCCTATTTTCTGGTGTCTATATCAAGTTTCAGGAAATTCTACAGCCAGATCTAGAATAGAAAGATGAAGACAGACAAAACCTAGAAATATTTTCCTTTTCTAAGTCAGGTTGACCTTGACCCAAATACGGGGGTGCAATTGAACCCCAAAATGTCAACCTTGACCTGCACCGCTCTGATAGAAATTCTGTTTGCGGATCCTAAAAGTTGGCTGAAAAGGGCATCTGAATCTGCTTTGTAATTCACTATCCTGTACTTGTACCTAAAAGAAAAATGGTTTTAATTTTTTGGGGGAGGGTTTTTCCTTGTTCAAACCTTGGTTTTGGAATTAACCTTAAAATATAATTGAAATTGCATAAATAAACAAAGCAAATAAACAAATTCACCTTACGTGTATAGAAACCCTTGTGGAGAATTCGAATCCTTGGATCCAAAAGTATGTATGCTCCAAATGAATGTAGAATGTAGAATGTAGGAGGTAGGATGTCTCAAATAAATTTCTTGTAGATCTTCAACACCAATCTTAAATGGATCTTGGAATAGGAAGAAGCTTGCATGGACATGGATGGAGAAATCTTCAACAAGAGGGCTCCATAGAGCTTGAATCCTTCAATGGCTACCAATGGATCTCCTTGATGAATTAAATGCTTCAATGTGATTGAATTATTGAATTATTTAATTCTTCAATAGATCATGCATAGATTTTGGATGGATGGAATTGCTTCTTGCATCTTAGCTTACTTAGCTTTAGGTGCTTCAAGTCTTATAGAAAATGAGAGGAGAAAGTCTTCCTTATATACAAATCTAGTGCACAATATTCTAGAGAGGCCTACATAGGAGAATTAAATTCCAATTAAACCTATACCCCTATAAGTGGACCTATATTAAATATAATTTTAATATTTGTTACTTTAGAGACCGAAACAGCCGACCCGTAAGCGAGAATTAAATCTTTCTGAAGCCCGACATCTAAAAACCCTGGAAACTTGAAATTTGGACCATGGGTCAAGGTCGAGGTCAAATATAACCTAGGTCAGGGTTGAGGTTGACCTTGACCTAGGCTAGGGTCAAGGTTGAACTTGACCCAAAAGGTTGACCTTGACCTTGAGGTCAAGAACCTCAAAGTTGTAGAGCAAGGTGCCAGAAATAGGCCGGAGAGAAGTAGAAAATAGGGAAGAACAGGGGGAAAAGCTAGTTCCAAGTCAAAGACCCATTAAAGGAATTTGATGTGACCCAAAACCACTTACTTAGAGGGATAAACCAGTCCAAAATGGAAGTGCTTCCATTTTTTGATGATACAAGGAGTCCACGAATGAACGCTTCAATATATTCTGCAACATTGTTAGTGCATATAAATTGTAACATATAAGAAACATAGAAATACTTATCTCTTGGATCTATTAGTTTGATCCCCACACCTTCTCCTTGTTTACACTTAGACCCATCAAAGTGTAATTTCCATAATTGGTACCATTTTGCAAGTTTTGGCTTGGTTAGGACATTCCTTGAGAATCCCTTCATTTTGAGCTCCTGCTTCTTTCCTCCATCACTATCCGAGGAAGTTAACTCTTCTTTTCTTAACCCCTAAATAATTTCAAGGTTTGAGGATTCAACACTTTTGCCTTCTTTATCTTCTTATAGCTCTTTGGAGGGTGGATGTGTGCCATCATTTTAAGTGCTCCAGTCACTGAATATGTTCAAGGTAGGGTATTTGTTATTTGACTTTGACCTACTATCTTGACTCTGGGTTGGATTGTCTCAATCAACTGGGATATTTGTCTTTGACAAGGTGTCACCTTTATTTTCCACCTTATGGCTTTCCCTTTCTACTTCAGGCCTCTCTAGGACTTTGATTGGTGGGGAAATTTGAGTTAATACCCGTGACGGTGCATCTTGGCAACTGGGCATGTGAATTATGAATGAATCATCTGGTGAAACCAGAAATACCATGGTAACAATAGGATGTTAGGGTCTGCATCCCTCCCTAGGTGCTATAGGCTCATCATCATCTAGTTGATAAGGTTTTGAAAGATTTCATCATTGATGTTGAACTCTAGTAGGCCTTGCATAGGACTATGATCTTGTCCTTCAAATTCTATGATTTGGAATCTGAGAATGTCATCCATTTGATAGGTGCCTAGGTTAGTCTGTGTGAACAAAACTTCATTTGGAGTATTATAGTTTGTGATCATCCTTTTTAACTTGGGCTTGGCATTGATCTTGATCTAATTGTTTAGTCCCTTCCATGGTAGCCACAGCTGGGTGAAATTAGTGGACAACCATACTCTTAAGAATTTGGTCCATTATCAAATTAGTAACATTCCATAAGTCTCATAGATATCCACTATGTGCACATTAATGTACTCTTTTATCCTTGGGCCAACAACTAGTTGGATGTGCACACCCTTGAGTACACCAATTACCTTTACTTATGTTTTATCAAGTTGAATCACTACTCTATTTTTCATTTGCGAAACCATCCCCATTTTTGACAGATGAATAAGGGCATGCCATTACATGAAGCTCTAGAATTAGTTAGGAAATTGTGTAAGTTTCTCCCGAACATTCACAGACTAAGTAGGAATGGTGTTACCTCTATATTTTCTTTGAACATCATTGGGAAAGCTTCAGAAGTGTTGATATTGAAGCTGGTGGTATTTTCATTGTTGGCTATTGTACCTTGTTTTGAATTGTCTAGGGATTTTAGGAGTGTTTCTCTTTGAGAAGGGAAGCCTTGAAGAATTTCAAACATAGATATGTTCGCCTTTGTTTTCTTTAATTCTTTGACTCCATTGTATTTTTCATTTGACCAAGCCAAACTTGTGTAACTAGAAAATATATTTGGTGGAGATGATGTAGGAGTACTCAGAACTCTAGTTGGCGCAGGGTTATTTCTTGCCCATCGATATGGTGGAGTTGGTTGCTTTCCCAGAGGTATACCATCAGCCAGAGGTTTCTTTTAGCTTAATAAGTTGTATGAGTTCTGATGATCATTTTGGAAGGTGTGAACTTTAGAATATTTAGGCTTGTTCACTTTCTGAAATGGGAACACAAACTCTTCTTCTCCCATATAGGTGTCCAAACTTTCCCCATTTCTAGATGCATAGGACTCAAACATCATGGCATTAAATTGAATGGGTCACTCTTCCATATTTTGAGGATATTTTTTGTAGGGGTTTCTTCCATATATGTCATTTCCTTGGCATGGATTTAGAGCCCCAAAAAAATTGGCCTCCATGGCCTCATAAGTATTAGCATTATCTGCAAGTATGCTACCATTGTTGGGTTGAGTGTTCCATGGTCTATTATGTCTTTTCTACCCAAATGGATTATCTTATGAATTATTTTTATTGTTGTAGGTGTTGAAACTCTAATTTTAATTCTCAGGGTAAGCATTTAGACCAGCAGGTGCTCGGTGGTACCCACTTTGGTTTTGGGAGGGATTCAATTTCATCCTAGTGAGCTCACTTATAAGTTGGGATAGGGTTTTCTTAATGACATCCAACTCAGAGGCTAAGTGAGTATCAGGTTCAGTTTGTGGCACAAGAATTTTCTCCAAGAACACTATTTTATGAGCCTCATAACTGGGATAAGTGATGGATGGTAATGGGGTTGTAAATGGTTGCGTCAGAATTGGGTTTAACAAAGGCATGTTGGTGGCCAAAGCTTGACTTCTTTCTAAAAAAGGATGCAGGGCAGCGATATTGCTAATGGTCAACACAGCTGCAAAGTTTCCTTCTTGTGGGTCCATTTGTTGTGTAGATGTTATGGCCTCATTGTACACCTTTTCCATTGTGTCTCTATCCATGGGCGGATGTCTTCTTACAAAGATTGAAGTGAAGGGTCTAGGGCTTTAAGGTAAACTTGTATGATGACTGCCTCTGGTATAGTGTAAGGAGCTTTTTTTTTATGCGTCTTGTATAAATGATGATTGAATATGGAAATGGGATCCTTGGGATATTTTATTGTTGTTATGAATTGGTGATGTGTTGTAGCAGGGTCCACATAAAACTTAAACTGGTTAAGAAATATGGTTATAAATTTGGGCCATGTAGAGATATATCACCTTGGTAAGTTCAGGTACCAGTTGTATGTAAACTAACCCAAAGTGTATGGTAATAGGTGGCAGACAACATCTTGGTGGGTAATCTCCTTACGGTTACAAATTTCTTTGAAGGCAAGGATTTTCTCTTCTGCTTTTCATGATTCTCCATATATAAAATGCCTGCAAAACTTATCCAGATTTTTGGGCGATTCATGGAGCTTCCCAATGAATTTTAGTGGAGAGATTTGTGCATTAGAGAAGAAAGCCATCGAATGAGGTTGTTGCAAATTCTGATTTTGCAATTTTGTATTTTGGTTTATGGCTATGAGGACAGTCAAGATAGCGATGTGTGATTGATGTCCAAGAGAATTCTTAAACTCGGTAGGATGGTGAGAGGGGTTCTCTCTTGAGTTTCCTTTGTCGCTGCGAGCTCTATTTTGATGAGTGAGTTCAAGGATCTTGCCTCTTTTAGGAGATGATCTAAGCACTCGCTCAAACCATTCTAGAGAGAAAGATATGATGTTATCCAACTTTTTAGTCTTTGGCCCTCCTTCTAGTGCCACTTTTGTTGAGAATTTTTTTTACACAAGTCAATTGCTAGGATCTTGAGATTTGATTTCCTCTCTTGAAAGAATAATGAAGTTATTCCCAAGATTCTCTAGGGTCCTGGTACAAACTTCTTAGTAACTCTGTTGAAGATAAATATGAATGTTCATGAGGAGGCCTTTGCTGGTGCTTTCAAGATGTCAAAATGCAAAACAAATTTTGTATTTTTTTTGCGTTATCTAATTTATCAATGAATTGTAATTTTACAAACGATGCAAATTTATGTTTAAAACTAAAGATGATTTCAATTGCTTTCAGATTTATGACAAAAAATTAAAAGAGTTGGGTGACAAGAATAAAGTAAATTGATGGAAATGAAATCCTAACAGACATAAACCATTATTAATCCTTTCTTGCAAATTTTAATGATGGAGAGATTTGGAGAAAACCACTAGATATAAATTAGACCATGTCGTAATTATATACCCAACAGATGCAATCATTTGGAGAGAAAATGTATTTTATGCATGCAAGATTTTCAAAATATATCAAATAGTGAAGTCCCCAAGATGTGCACACGCACAAGACAAATTTATCATTGATCCCAAAAGATGATCTTTCCCATACATTTGTCACAACAAGGTAGATAAACAACAACAAACTCCAATTTAAAGAATTGCTGAATCGAGAAACAATAAACAAAGTTGGCTCTTTGAAAAGAATGAATAAGCAAACACACATTCTTCAATTTCACATAGATAGTAGAAAAATATCACCCCATGAATGACGCACCAATTTTAGATCTTTATTGCATCAAGAAACTGACCCTAATACATTGTTTTTGCTTACAATATATAGAGTTATGATCTACAAACTCTGAACCCTGAAACTAGGGCATCAGAGGCTCTAAAAAAAATGAAAACAAACTAAAACTAAAGCTTGTTGAAGGAAACTATTTCTAAACTAATACTAAACTACTTTCATGGATCCTTGATCCATTTACAATCACCTTGCCCATGAAAATAGGGTCAAACTTGTTAAGAAAGAAGAAAGAGAGGAGTTGGAGTTCCCTTTTTTGTAATTGGAGTCTTCTTCTTGATCTCTGAGTTCTTCCTTGGAATCTTCATCTGGGGTTCTCTTCGAGGTGGGAACTGATAATAGACCCTTAAAAATTGCAAAACAAAGTCCAATTATGCATCCATCTGTTCTGAAGTTCTATTTTCATGAAAAAAAGTGATCACGCTAGAATGGCCCAAAATTTGGACCTCAACCTTTGCCCCAAAATTTTCCAAGTGAAAATTTGACAAAGTATGGAACCAAAATTTGGGACTCCCAAAATTTTGGACTTTTGGAGGCTGAAATGCCAAAAACTAGCCTTTGGAAAATGGCTAAGTATGAAAGAATTCACCTCTCAAAAATGGCTAAGTCTGGACTGAACAAATCAATTTGGGAACACTTTTGGATGAGCATCTCGCAACCTATGCACTATTTCTTTCACTTCCTCATAGTTTACTTCTTTCCTTTTTTCTTTTGCAATATGCCATTCTTGCTTCTCTCTAAAGATGGTTAATTCAGAAGCGAAGAACTTGATCTCTTCTTTGTGTTCTGAGATCCTGTGAATATCTTCCTTGAAGTAGAGAAGTTGGTGTAGGTCCTCTTTGGTGCTAACTCCTGCCAGAATGCCTTTGAACTATTGTATCACTTCTTTGGTTGGGCATAGGAGTTTCCTTTCCTCATCTCAGTATAACTCTAAGTCAATACTTGTGAAGAAGTTCTCTATTTATTCTACCCATTCCATGATCTCCTTATGATTTTGATGTACCTTCTCTAAACATTTATCATGGAATTTCATAGATTTTTCTATATTCTTGGTCTAGTCACTAAAGTCATCTATCTCTTCACCTTCATATATCTTGACCCAAATCTGGAAGCATTATTTCCTGATTATTTTGAGATCCTGTAGAGATGATCACCATTGGGCTAATTTAGAGTCTAGCCCTCCATCTACTTCCATAAGATTCACCAAATGGGTGGCTTCCTTAAGGATAACCCTAAATGGTCGAAAGATATCCCTAATCACTTTCTCTCACCATTTTTCAAGATCTTTCTTCCAATCATCACTTGCCTTAAAGAAAGACTGGGTTACCCCTGCTGGCAAGTCTGGAGTAGCTTTCTTCTCTAGTACTACTTGTAATGAGGCCTCTAGGAAATTTGGATCAATGGGACCCACCATCTTATGGATTAACTTCTTTAGAGCCTCATTCTGCTCTGTTAGGGACTTTATGGTTTCCTCAGCTTTTCTCATAAAACCTAGAGCATGTTTGAGCCCCAAATATTCCAGGGTCTTACTCCTTTATCTTGTTGGTTCTCCTAGATCTACCTCTTTAAATGTATAATCCTCTAGGGTTATTTGTGCTTGAGATGTGCTGGTAGAGGGAACTGCCACCCGTGCCTTCTAGAGACCCTTGGTGTCTTGAGTGATGTATGATATGGTTCTTGCCGGCATATTTGTCTCTGTTTGATAGAAAGCTTTCCCTAAGAATGACACATTTATATCTTCTCCATCCTCTTCATCTGTGTAAGTTCTTTTTTGGGGCTGGATCTCTTTAGTGAACCAAGTGGGTTTACTAAAGGTGGTAATTGTATCATATTGGGCGATGTGAAGGACTAAAGCTAATATTTGTGATCCAGGAGTCACCACCTCCTCTTTATCTGACTCTTCCCCATGTTCATCCTCATCCCTCCCTTCTTCTTCATTCACTTCTCCATCATGTCTCTGTTCCTCTCCCTTCTCTTCTTCTCCTTTCTCTTCTTCCCTTGTAGCATCTTGTTCATCTTTATCTTTTCCGTCATCCCCGAAGGAAATGATTGATACCTCTGCACTAAGACCTATCATGGCTTCCAATGCAGTCTTGAAAAGAGGTGTAGCTTATGTACTCATTGACACTTGGGGAGTCATGTTAGTGGAAGGCATAGGAATAGATGGTGGTCGTATGGGAATTTGCATTTTAGGTGGTGGAGTAGAAATAGAGGGAGGTGGAGGTTGTGTGGGAGTTGGGAGAGAGGGTGATGGAGTAGGAATGTAAGTTAGTGGGGTTGGTGTTGAACTTTCTCCTACAATCTTATCCCATTCTATGTTATGGGAATTTCTAGCATCTTGAGTTTTTGCCCTTTGGTTGGTGTTTTAATCCACTCCCATGAGAGACACGTTTAGTGTAGGGTTTGTGAATTGGGATGGAGGTGGAGTAAGGATAACCTAAGGATTTATGGGTGCTTGTGCTCCTAGATTAATTCCTGATGTGGAGTCAGGTGTATCATGCCCCGGATCTACAAAACCATCTAGGCCCTCAAAATAGGACATGAGAAATTCATCAGAGCCAAGGGTATCCGAAGGATTATATTGCTCCTTTTGACTCTCTTTCCTCTTTTCTGTGATTTCCTTTTTCCTTAAAGAGGCTACCTGAGATCTTGTCCTTTTTACTAAGGGCACATTCTCCAGTCCTGGTTCCTCTTGCAAAGTTTCTAATCAAGGAGAGGCAGAATCTCTCTTTCTTTTGTAAGTCTTCTTCCCTTGTCCGCTAGTAAGGGGAGATAGGTTGGACATGGAAGGGCATTCTCCTTGGGTGGCCTATGATGGTCTGATAGGAGGATCTATTTTACCTATCATTCGATTCATCAGGGTCTTGTGCCTAGGGTTAGAACCATATTCTACTACACGTTCATGGTCATATACTGTTACCAGCTTTTGGGGTAGGGCCTTCTTGAACTAGGGCACTATGATCCTCTCTCCATGTTTCTTGTCCACCTTCTTGGGTGGATCCATTAGTTCCTTCATGGGAATAGGATCCATTTGATAAGTCTTGTTGATCCATGCCATAGTTTCTCTGACCACATGCCTTGATTTGAATTCAATGTTTTCATTTTCTTCTTTATCTATCTCTACATTCAGGATAGGCCTATTGTATATTTTATCAATATTATAGATCGACTCCATCACATTACACTAGTACATTTCAGTCCTTTTTTTGATGGCTATTTGTCACAATTCTGACACTACCTGGTTGGGCAAGCGACACAGGCCAGTGTTGTAGTTTTGGTGTTAGATCCAAAAAGGGCTATTACATCTATCATTATTATGATGACAATGAACATCACAATATGCACTGGCTACATTGTTTAGCATGTCATTTTTACCCATTATGACTGTCGCAATTCTGACATATGAACTTCACATTTAGGTATTGACTATCGTAGTGTGCACCATTTAGGATTGTGAACCTACCGTCGTTACAGTTTATGAGTGTCACAATTATGATGGGTGTGTGATGGATATGCTATACATGTGACATCCAGCTATCGGTAGTTTCTAACATCTAGAAGTCGCATGTATAGCTTTGGTGTTAGTCATTCTCTGGCTTCCATCATAATTGTGATGGTATACTATATTATTAAAAAAAAGATATAATGAGCTTCGCTTTGTTTTGAGAATAGTTTAACATTCTCTACTTAACAGGGCCAACCACATGAAGGTGGAAGCTCATCTGGCCTCTCCTAGGATCCTCTTATGACCCTTTATGACACTTTAAGAACTCTAAGATGTATTCTTAGGGATCGTAATGGGTCATAAAGGGTCATAAGGGGTCCTGGGACACAATAGCTGAGAAACATAAATGTAGGCATCATGGTCATAGTTATTTGGAGACATCATAATTGAGTGGTATACCCAGACGACACAACACAACCACTGCTCCTCTAGTTCCAAGTTGACACTGGCGCAAGATCCAAAAACCATATATAAGGAATAAATTTAGAGAGAGGAGGAGGGCCATAATGACCAAAATAATATAGGGACCATGTATTATTTTGGTCATTATGACCCTCCTCCACTCTCTAAATTTATTCTTGGATCCCGTAGTGTCAACATGGAACCGGAAGAGTAGTGGTTGTGTTGCATCGTCTGGGTATACCATTCAATTATGTTGTGTATCCAAACAATTGTGACCATGATATGTACATTTATGCTTCTCAGCTATTGTGATATCTATATTTATGTTTCTTAGCTGTTGTGTTTATGTTTCTTCATTAGAATTGAGGGTGCATAAGGTGCTCTGCATTGTTTGGGTATAGCACTCAATTTCTATACCTAATTGATGTAGAGCACTCTTCTTCACCCCTTATTCAATTGAAGATAAAGGACATTGATCCCCTTTTGATAAAGATCCTTCAAGAAAGATAGATGGTCTCCTACTGTTTCTACCTGAAAAGCATTCCCAAGGGAAAAAGAGAAACCAATGATTAGTAGTGTCCAAAAAAAGAGGCAAAATCACAGCAGCATAATGCATAAGGATATAAAGTTCATTAGCTAGATAAGTTTTTGTAATGATGATGAACTCATCATGAGGAAGAGGCCAATGAGATTTATTAAGAACAAGCAAATATCATTGACACAATTATACAGAAGTGAAAGGTATGGTGCACAGACACCCAAGAACATTGATGCCTCCATAGAAATGTCTAAAGCATGTTTTTCATTCCTATCTTCAAAAAAATTGATATATTATTACTTACAAGTGATTTGCATACATCAATAACTTAGCTAAATCAATCATAAGTTATAATAGAAATCACACCTTAGGGTGCAATGGGGTATTTCAAAGAGATATTAAAGGTGATTTGGGGAGAAAATATATTTTTGCAACTAATAAAACTATAAAAATAATGCAAATTACAAGTGTTGTTAAAAAAATTAAGTGAAGATGAATTTCATGTCAAAGAAATGTATTGTACAATGGCATATCAGAAACCTTCCAAGAAAGAATGTTGTGTTTATAAATTTCTCCTCCTTGGCATCTACCAAAGTATACATGGAAACATCCTTTGGATTGTCTGCCTTGTTTGTATCATACAAATTGAAAAGTTTGTGTAGAGCAATCATTCAATTCTGTATTTCAGCTACACAAAATTTGTCTATGTCATGCAAAATAAAATAAATGGCCCTTCCATTTTAATTCATTTTTTTGTCACTATCATGTTGGCCAGTAATTCCTTGACATTAAAGTTGTATGTTCAGGTGAACGTCTTGCAAGTTTGAGGAGTTGGTTTATGAGTTGGAAGCCATAAAAGTTGTGATGCCCTCCTTTGTCCATGCTGTAATCCATGCCTATTTTGACTGTTTTCAACTCCACATAACCTTCATAGTATCTCGTTTGTCTATTAATATTGAGAATAAATGTGTGGAAATTTTGAAGTGATAGAGCCACACCTGCCAGTTTCTGCAAGTAAAGACCAGTTAAATTAGGTCAAGTTTTGAATAATAATTTTATATAAAAACTCAACTCTTCCATACAGTGTTCTTGGAAACATCCTTTGGATCCTTTTCCTTCTTTCTATTGTATAGAATAGGCAAATTATTAACAAATAAACTCTCCAAAATCATGGACAAAGAAACTCAGCGTAAGTCTTTATTTAGTCTTTGTTTAGTAGTTGGAGGATTTTCTAAATGGTGATTACCTCAAGAATCTAAAAGTTTTTAAAGCAGTTTCAACTATGGACAGCAGTGACATGGTAAGTTTTATTTGTTATCATTGAAGTATTTTATTTTTAGGCTAGTTTAACATTAACTATAACATTTCTCAAAAGCAGAAGAGCCTTCACCAGATGAAAATGTGCCTGCAGATGAAAATGTTCAATATAATGCCTGGAAATATAGGAATGGTACAGAGGCCTTGGAAGGTATGGTAGTTGATATTACCAGAGAATTATAATGAGTCATGAACCTAGCATAACGGTTGAAAAATTTATTTGTAGATTGAAATAACAACCCTGATTTCAATTACTCATGAGAACATAGACATGGAAAACATGCGTTGAAATATTAAATTAGAGGGAGAGTACTAATGAAATTTATTTGTATATTGAAATAACAGACTTGATTTCAATTACTCATGAGAAGATAGACATAGGAAAATGATTAATAAATCAACTCTCCAAAGCATGGATAAAGAAACTCAGCGTAAGTCTTTATTTAGTGATAATTATTCAACGATCCAAAGCATGGACAAAGAAATTGTAAAAGCATAGCATGGACATTGGGCTTTACTTGAACTAACAATCTTTTTTTATTTGTAGATTGAAATTAATAGCAAACCTGAATTCAATTAATCGTGAGAACATAGACATACAAAACATGTCTACCGCTTATCTTTTTTTATTACAGAACGCTCTCCTATAGTGCAGCTTTTAAAAAAACAATTTACATAGGCAAATGATTAACAAATAAACTCTCCAAGAGCATGGACAAAGAAACTCAGTGTAATTCTTTATTTAGTGACAATTATTCAACCATCGAAAGCATGGAAAAATAAACTCTAAAAGCATAACATGCACATTGTGCTTTATTTGGTAAGGAAAAGTAAAATTGAAGTGAAAACCTACCCATGCAATCTAAAAAAGATTAACAATATAAAACTAAAATCATGCAAATTACAATTGTTGTGAAGAAAACTAAATGAAGATGATTTTCATGTCAAAGAAGTGGATGGATTCACATCAATAGAAAGGCAAAGTCACAAAAAACCTAATGCAATCCATCTAAAGAAAAGTAATATCCAAACAAAGTAAAAGTGAGTTATTGTAATTTACCTATATGAACATTTTGTGAGAGTTCTAGAGCTAATTGGCCAAACTACTTAAATAATCATAAATTCATCCACAACAAATGAGAATTCCCAGTTGTCCAAGAACAAATTATTATTCACAATCAAGAACTGGCTGTGGTAGTTCCTACTCTTTGATACCCTACAATGTTACACACCATTTACAGTGAGCCATACAATTCTAGGCGTTTGAAAAACCAACCACTAACAAAATAACTGAATACAATACTAAATACTAACTCAAAACCCTATAACTGAATACAATACTGAATATTGACTTAAAACTCTACCTTTTGTTGCAAAAGTATCTCAATATAATATTGAATAGTGACTCAAAACCCTACCTTTTGCTGCAAATTTATCTTTGCATACGAAGTATTAAATTTAATGAAATACAAGTAGAAGAGTACAAACCAACAAGGGTAGAACCAAAAATGACCAGTAAACAAATCCAAATTACCAAGATGGAAGACAACGTCTAGAAGAGTACAAATCAAACTACGTAAGTCATATGCAACGCAACAGTTTGAAAACTGAAACAAAAATATGATAAAATGAACTAACTTGAACATCATATTTATGATTTTTTTTTTGGTGATGCGAGGTGCTGAATGGAGAAAACCAAAGTTTTCTATTTGCAAGGAAATATGTAAATCAACACACAAACTCATAGAAATCATGCCCACATGATGCAACCACTCCGCAAAACAGGCATAGTCAGCTACCAAAAAATGTAAAAGGGAAAACAGAAATAAAATCAATATTATATCAAAGGAAAATGAAAGGTCCTGATTTTTCCAATTGTATTGCCACTATATTGAACATCTCAAATTGTTGATGTTAAAGTGAAATTTTTTTCTTAAGAGAAGGAACACCTTCGGCGTAATAAAACTAGTTTCGTAAAGAGATCCAAACTATGTAAAATATTGGTAAGGGGTGGCAAGATCAAGGAAGAACTCAAAATTATAAGACCTAAGGGCCATACCTAATGCCTCGGGGGCTCATCATAGATGGCCTTGTTAGGGATTTTTCTTGTATGAACTATACTGCTTGATATACTTGTTTGAATCTTGTTACCTCTTAATCCTGATTCACAGTTCAGAGACAAGAAAAGCCTAATTGCTAAGGATTAAACAACATCCTTCTTCATTTTTGAGCTCCACAGATGCTCAGGCAGGTTTTACCTTATAAGATGACTGATAACACAGTATTTGTTAATGTGGACA
>MU226334.1:417013-435687 GCA_018584345.1 Thuja plicata | reverse complement strand
CTACCTTAGATCATCCTGATACTCCTCAAGATGTGGCTAAGAAAGTGTATGTCCAGTTAATGAATTCAAAGAAAGAAAACTTTAAACCTATTCCAAAAAATGCTTTACATAAGTACAAATGTCCTTTGCACAATAGTAATAAACATTTACTTTCTGATTGTGTGCATTTCAAACTATATGTCAGAGATAGAGCTTCTCATGGAATTATATCTTATTCCCGAGCAGTATTACAATTTCTTCATAATTTTAACATAGGGCATTCCCCTCATTCTTGTACAAATTAGACTACGTTTATCCTCTTGTATCTTAAACTAGGGGGAAAGAGGTATTCTATTCTAGTTTTATAGGATCCATTATCCTCTTAGCATGAATGTTGTTTTGAGTATAATTGGTTATTCTTTCTGCATTCTATCCTTATATCTTATAACACTCATGATATTCTTTCTAGTACATCTATTTTGTAAGGATATCTCTTATTTTTTATAACTTTGTTGATATAATTTGATATATCCCTTGCCATCATCCCTAGGGGGCAAGGTATTATCTCCTTCTACCTCTATCTAAGGATCTAATTTCCTTAGCCTAGTGGCATTTGTTTATGTTGCAAACATTATTTTCCTTATAAATATCTACATTTTGACCATTAACACCTTCTTATTTGAGAGGTGAATGTCCTAGGTCATTACCTCTTCTTTATTTTGTAAATTATGTACTTTATAAACTCTTGCCCTTGCTTTTTGGTTAGAGTTTGTTATCCTTCATTCCAAGATTCCTCATCCTCTTTATTGCAAGGAGCTTGATGATTGAATCTTGGGTCCCTCTTGCTTTTCGAAGATGACATTTTATCCTAAGCACTCCTCTTTGGTAGGGTTCTTGTTGATAAGATCTCTTCCTCTTTGAGGATCCTTTTTCCATAAGTGACATATTCATTTCACGATTATCTATGTTCTTGGATGTAAGGGTCAAGGCCCTTCGCTAAGAATATGGTATACATTGTTGTTAAGCTAGATATCTCCTTACCTTGTGAAGTAGGTATCCTCTTCCTCTTCCTTATCCTGCCTAGTGGGTAGCCATGATAAGGAGGGGGTAATATATAGGGTCTCCCTTGTAATATAGTTTACATTAATTTACATTTTGCAGCATGCTAAATCCTCGGAAGGTAACGCACATAAGTTGCTAAATCCTGAAGAGACACACATTTTTACTTTTATTTTTGCTAAATCCTTGGAAGGTAACACACATAAGTTGCTAAATCCTGAAGAGATACACACCCTTTTTTATTTTTATGATATGCTAAATCCTCAAAAGGTAACGCACATAAGTTGCTAAATCCTGAATGGACACACATTTTACATTCCCTAGTGATACAAGAATGTTGATCTATGGATATTTTCAAAAGCCGTCAGATGACGCATTTACAATTACAAGCACAGTTTTGGGTGAACCTATTGGGCTCTCCCTCTAGGGTGATTCATAGTAAGGTGGGCATCTTACTAGGTGAGGTAATCACTTTCTCTTCTCTCTTTCTCTTTCATGCTAGTAGGATTAGATCATTAAGCTATGTTATCTATGGTGTTGTTCTTGTCTTACTTATGTAGTCATGTATATTTTTCTATGATTGATTGCTCTTTATTTCCATATCTTTACATACATATGTTGAGTTATAATCCTTTTTTAGGGGGCTCATATCCCTAACTTAGTGATATTCTACCTTGTTGCAATCCACTAGGATTCTTTCTCCTCTAACTTTACCGTGAGCACATTCGATTCTCGTACTCCCACTAAAGTGGGGGCTTAATGTATCATCTTAAAATGGAAGCACTTCCATGTTAAGAGATTTTATCCCTCATTAGGGGATGTTTTTAACCTCCATCATATCATCCTCCTATTTTTGCATCATCTTATGCTTCTGTGCTGGTTCAGGACCCTGATTGGGCCTCTCCAGGCACCTCCTACCCCACCTGGCATATTTTCCAGGGGTTCTGGCCTCCTGGGTCAAGGTTGACATCAACCTTGACCTAGGTTAGGGTTGACCTTGACCCTGACCTAGGTTAGGGTTGACCTCAACCCTGACCAAGGTCCCCATTTCAAAATAGGAAGCTTGTCGGCTGTCGGGGGTCATCAAAAATTTAGTTTTCCCACTTCCGGGTCGGGTGTTTTGGGTTTCGATGTGTTGATTCCTAAATTATATTTAATATAGGTCCTTTTCTAGGGGAATGGGTCCAATTGGAATTTAATTATCCTATGTCAGCCTCCTTAGAAGATTGTGCCCTAATTTCATATGAAAGGAAGCCTCTTTCTCTCATTTTCTCTAAGTCTTCTAAGTGCAAAAAGCTTTAATCAAGATTTTGTCAAGAAGAAAAAAGTCCAAGCATCCATTTTCAAGCTCTCAAGGTGTCCAAGTCTTCCTCTCAAGAATTCAATTCCTCCATTGAAGATCAAGGATTCAAGCTCTCAAGCCTTTGAAGGGATTAGGTGCAAACATTCAAGATTCATCATTCAAACCCTTTACATTTTGGTGAGATAGATATTTTCCATCTTATAGATAATTTATAATATTAATAAACACTAAGTATACATTATCCTGTATTTTTTTGGGATCAAAAAATTATGAGTAGATACAAATAATTAGTACTTTAACTAAATAAGATAACAACAAAACAAATAAAGAGATATCAAACACTTCACACAATGCCTTGAAGGTAATAATAACGATGCCCTAGCTCTCAAATCTCACGGGCCATCAAGCATTCCAAATAAAAAGATGTAAATGAATGCTAGTATTAAATGGTGAGCTCATAAACAATGCATAATTCCCTAGCTTGCGGCCCGCAAGCCATCAAGACACTTCCTCATGAAATGTTCATAAATGGGGAGTACCACATAGTGAATATCAAAAGAAAAACAAATAAAGAGAGATCAAAAACTTCACACAATTCCTTGAAGGTAATAGCAATGATGCCCTGGCTCTCAAAGCTCATGGGTCATCAAGCATTCCATATGCAAAGATGTAAACAATGCCAGTATTAAACAGTGAGCTAATAAACAATGCATGATGCCCTAGCTTGCAGCCCGCGAGCCATCGAGACATTTCCTCATGAAATGATCATCAACGGGGAGTACCACATAGTGAATATCAACAAAAAATAAATAAAGAGAGATCAAACACTTCACACAATGCCTTGAAGGTAATAGCAACGATGCCCTAGCTCTCAAAGCTCATGGGTCATCAACATTCCAAATGCAAAGATATAAACAATTACAGTATTAACACTCATATTGTGCCATTAAATCAATAAATTCCATCAAAATGATATTGATTTAATGAGAAGACAAAGCTCAAATGCCTACCTCAAGTCGTGGTTGCCATATACCAAGATTCCAATCAGCTTCCACAGTTAGGGCCCTCTTCGTGCAAGATGGTATGAGATCACGCTAAATTAGAAATGAGCCTTTTTTTTTGTTTATAATAATGTGTGTATCAAAATTATAATGGTACCATTGCTATTATGACAACATCAGGGGCACTTTAAAAAAAAAACACAAAAATCATACACAAATGGTATTGTCATAAAAAATTGGGGTCAAAATTTGACCCCAAATGTTGTAGTGTTATTTGAATCTTTGTCCCAATTCTTAGGGGGAATATTGACCTCTAAGGCTACTTGTACTAATGTGAGGGACATCCTACAATAATCCTTGATCCTCACTTCATGGTCATCCACACAATTCATCCAATGATCTTGAGTATGCGGCTCATGGACGTAGAATTTGCCAATGATATGGATGTATGTGCCTATGGGGTCAAATTAGATCTGGACGTGTTTATATGTTTGGAGTGGGAACTCATCCCACTGAAAGGCCAATGAATTGTAGATCTTCATATCTTGAAGAGTGTAGGGGCATATGGAAATTGGAAAATCCTGACAATGCTTCTTCTTATGATTGATATGTTCATATGCATCTCCAAGATGCCTAGCCATTTTCAGGATAATAACCCAATCAGATGGGTACCTGGGTAGTTTCTTGGGGTGTAGGGTAGGTCCTTCCACTCTAATGTATCTAAAGGTTCTGAATTATATGTAATATTCCCCAATGGCCCTTACTTTGGTCGCAACCTCTTCTAATAATCTCTTAGCGTAGTCACCTTATATGGACCTAATGACCACAAAGATGAATGCATCATTCACTATTCTATAATCTGGATTTTTTTTAGGCATGTCAATTCTTCTAACTAGTTGTGGATAGATAGTGAAGGGCCATGCATTAGGTTCACCAAAATATCCCTATTTTGTAAGCCCTAGATAGTCTGCTTATGCGGCCAACAGGTACACTATGTATGAGGTAATATAGAACTTGGGGTTATGCTTTACAATGGTCATCTTCTCATCAAGCTTATCACTTAGGATGGTGGCCCAATCGAACCTAGCCTTTTGGTTCCTTATCTTCTCTATTAATAAGATCATCCAGCTCTCGAGTTGGATACACTAAGGTAGTCCATATACTTGGCTTATCAATGTGACTGTTGCTTGGATGTTGTCTAGCTTGTTCTTTGGGAGAGGCTGCAGGAGGTATTCCTAATTGGCAATCTCATAGACATCTTGATTTTTTTTTAAAAACCATCTCAACCCCTTCTCTATAGAGAAGTCATATAATTTATCCACACCTTTTTGAAGATGGAAGAAATATTCAATGTTGTCCAGCCTCAGGTCAAGAACTATATGTCCTTCTATGTTTTTGACCACCCTCTCATCTGGTGAGTAGTGTTTGGCCAATGTCATGATGAGCTCAAAGGACATGATCGATACCAAGTATTCTGCTACATTGACCAGACTTGATAAGACTTGGGAGGTGCAATCTTCATCCCTTCTTGTTGGTTGGGAACACCTTACTAGGAATTCATCCCAGTCCACATTCCCAATGTTTGTATCGGTGATTTCTAGGTGCTTATTCCTGATCTTTTCAGGGGGATGATATTCGTTAAATAGGTACTTCATTGGTGATGTTGTCTGTTTCTCAATAATTATAGTGAAGAAACATGCAAATATCAGTATATTTATTGAAGAAACTACTAAAGCAGGAAAGAAACAAAACTACAACTAAGAAAACCAGAAGCAAATGACTCTTTAAGCAACCAAAAATGAAACTTAAAGTTCTTTTTGGTCTTTTGGAATTTCATACTCTGAGACAAGGTCGGGGTGTGAAAGGCCAAAATTTGAAGGATGGTGCTATGGAGAAGCAAGTATTTTAGACTTGCAAAGTGTGAAAACTATGCAAAAATTTGGGGTGTAAAAGTCTGAAATCTTGAAAAGACTCAGTGGTTGATGAAATGTTTTTGGCCTTTCAATGTGTAAAGGTTTGAAGCAAGTTTCAGAGTTTGAAATGCTAAAAATTTGTGGGGAGGGGGGGCGTCCTTGTCTTTGGGGTTTCAACATTTTGATGTTTTGGAGGTGTTGGTTTGTGCGAAACTCTGAAACATACGAAAGTGTGAAACTACACTTGGTGAAAAACTTCCATCCAAGGGGTTGTTTTCGGCCTTTTGGAGGCAGAAAACCTGTGACTAGGTCACGATGCAAAAAAAACTAACCTAAAAAATGTGAAAGAAAAAGACAACAGGCCAAAAATGAAGGAGTATGATTTGACCTAAGGTCCAAGGGTGCAAACCCTAGGGATATAAGAGGGAGGAAAAATGGTTGACAACAGCACGCAAACAAAACAAAAAGGAAAAATAATGAAAAAGTAAACCTCACCCGAATGAAGAGAGAAAAAAATGACAGAGCCCTACTTGCAAAGGCACGAGGAAAGGGGCAGACAAGAAAGTTTTTGGATGTGAAAAGGTGCGACCAGAAATGAACGGTGAGGAAGAAGAACAACAAGCACACAAAGAGCTCTCGAAAAAAACATAGATGAAAAAACACAAGTGAGGAACAAAAAGTTCTCAGGCCAATTTTATAGCTCATGGGGTGACATCACTGACTTTGGAATTTCAGAGACCAAAACTCTGAAGTTTGGTGGCTTCCTCCCCTTTTGGTGTCTGGTGGCTTCCTCCCCTTTCAGTGTTTTAGAGGCCAAAACATTGAAAGGTGTGGGCTTGACCCTTTGGCCTTTTTGGTGTTTCAGAGGCTGAAATGTTAAATGGTGTGGGCTCGTCCCTTCGTCCTTTTCAACATTTTAGAGGACCTAAGGATGTCCAAAATTCTAAAAGTGTGAAAGGGCTAAAAATAACCTTTGCTCCCTCAACAGGCCCCTCCAAAATCCAGTTCAAGGAACAGGGGGAGGGGCACACCCAAAAAAAACAAGAAAGAAGGGGCCCCCCCATGGTTAGAGGACCAAAAAAATGGGGTGTGTGTTGTGGACCCACAACAGTTCTCTTGGAATGTCACCTTTTCAGGCCTTGTAAAATAGATCACATCGTACTCCTTTGATTTGGGATCGTTTACAGGACTGAATAGTTTTGGGTCCAAAAATCCTTTAGGATATAGAGAAGTAGGTGGTTCATACTAGAGAGCATTTGGTTACTTCTCAAGATCAATAGAAGAAGTATGTTGATGCCCATTAGCTAGATCATCACTTTTATGTTGATAACCATGTGTTTTTGAGAGTTCATCTATGGAAGAGGTCCATCTATTATGGGAAAGGCTCTGAGTTAGCCCTATGATATGTTGGACCTTTTGAGATCCTTAAGAGGATTAGTCCTATTTCTTATCACTTGACATTTCCCCCTAGCCTATTGTGCATCCTTGATGTGTTCTCATGTTTATATATTAAAATCGTATAATCCTAATGTGGCCCATGTTCTCAATTGGGATGGTTTACAGGTAGAGGATGGGAAACTTTCTTTGGAGCCCATGCACATTCTTTAGCATCAGAGGCTGACCCTCAGAGGTTGGGACATAGAAGAGGTAAGAGTCCAGTGGGACCTGAGCAATGAGACTTCTACCACATGGGAGGATGCTTCGCGGTTGAGAGATTTGTACCCATACCCTTTTGCTGGATTCTAGGAGTAAACCTATACCTAGTGGGGGAGGATGTAGTACCTCATGTGTTTTCATTATGTTCCATGGTTATTTTGATCAAGAGACACCTTGTTTATTGTTTGTTTAATTGAATGATGAGATGCTTCGATGACCTTACTTTATTTTGATTACCAGTATCATAGTTGTTATATGATAGATGATGTTGTTATTTAGTTTTATCATATCTTCATGATGATGCTAGTGATGTGACATGATGCTTTATGATGATATCTGGGTTATTTTTTATTCAAAATTGTACTAAGGATTATATTGGTATTCGATGGATGTTATTGGTATTCTTGTTATGGTGCATTTATGTTGTGGATATCTATCTTTTACTTTCTGTAGTTATATACTCAGATGGTTGTAAATGGTTATTTAATACTTTAATTTTAATGTGTTATCATGTGATTATATATGGTGTGATGCTTTATTGCATCATTGTTATACATTTTTCATGTTGGTGCTAGTAATAAGCGAGACAGAGTCATAGTCACTTACTTGCGAGATCCACATGATGTCCCATTGTCCTTCACGTAATTATGTATTTATTTGCGCTTTGGATATTTATATAATTGGGAAGCTACACTTGATGTTTGCTTGTTTACTAAATAGGTACCAGGTACATTCATCATGAGTACAAGATTCGAGTGAGTACCTATATCCCTGACAGTGGCACTGGGAGATAGTGATCTTGATAGTTCATGTTGAGCCAATGTTGTCCTGTATGGGTGACGTATTCGTAGTTTTGTTATTATTAATTAACTCTCCAATTATTGTGGTAAATCCATATTAATAATGCATTATGTGAGTTGACCAGTGAACGTGTCTATCCATTCAGGGTTCCATAGTTTTCATGGAGATTATTTAATTTAATGTTGATTTAATTGTTTTGGGGAATTTTAATGTTTGGTTTTATTTCAATTATTTTTTGACTAATTTTTCGTAGTTGAATTCCAAATGCTTGGAATTGTTTTATTTAATTTTGAGATTTAGCTGATTAGTTTATTAAATGGTTTGATGACCTAATTTATAAGTCACTTTTATAAAAAGTTCTTATATGAGGCAAAAAGGGAGGTTTTAACTCACTTCTCACTTTGGCAATTAAAAAATTTGAAGTCTTTCTCCAAAAATATTTTTGGAGAAATTAGATCTTTTTCTCATTGTGTTTGATCCACTTGTTAGATTTTTGTGGGTAGCGGCTTATTGGAATTGTGTCACGATTCCTTACCTTCCTATGGAGCCATTTTCATTTTGGCAGTCTCTTCACAATTTTCTACCCATTCTACCCATACTTTGTCATATGGGAATGAGTATATTGTCATCCTAGACTTATTCTTTTTTCTCATATCAGAAGTTCTTTGTCATACAAGAAAAGTTCTTTGTCATATGAGAATCTAATGGCTTTCTTCCTTATTTTTCTGTACCATGGACAAAGGGAAATTTTTTCCTCAACCAAAAGATGCAAGTTAGTTTTCCAGATACCCTTTTTGGTGCTATACCTTCCCAAATTTGAACAGTTTGAGTATCAAATGTTTTTTGTGTAAGAAAATGTAATCCATGGATGTCCTTGCAAATAAATTTGATAAATGAACTTGTATGATTTAACCATGGTAGGAATTTTACTTTGGGATTAAAAAGAATTGTTGTGAAATAACACAGTAATTGGATGAACCTTGTATGTTAATCATGTAGTTGGTAATAAATTGTGGTGTTGTTTCATGCTTGAGAATTCTTGGTGTTGTTTAGTCTTCCACTTATGTGCTATGTTGTGCGTTGTGTATTCCCTTTAAAAAAAATATTGCAACCTCATTTATGGTTTTATCCTTGTGTCTAAGGATTCCTGGTCAGGGCATTACAAGTTGTGTTGACTCAAGAAAGTAAACATGTTGCTTTGTTTAGTGAGAAGTTGAATGATGCTTAGAAGAAATATTTTGTGTATGATCAAGAATTCTATGTCATTGGTCAAGCATTGAAGAAATGGAGACATTATTTGGTACCGAGTGAATTTGTGTTTTATACTAATCATAAGGCTTTAAAATATTTGGGTAGTTAGATTAAGTTGAGTCAAAGACATATGAAATGGGTAGAGTATTTGCAGAATTTCAGATTTGTGATAAAGCATAAGAGTGGAGTTTCTAACCGAGTTGTTGATGCATTGAGTAGAAGAAGATCTTTGTTGACTTAAATGAGAATTGAGGTTCTTGGTTTTGATGACATGAATCATTTGTATGAAAATGACCCTAATTTTTCTGAGCCATGGCGAATGTGCACAACACCTATTCCTAATCAACCAAGTATGAAGAATATTTCATTCAAGAGGATATGTTGTTCAAAGGTATTCAGTTATGTATACCAAGAGGATCAATGAGAACTAATTTGATAAAGGAGAAACATAGTAGTGGTCTGGCTAGACATTTTGGTATTGATAAGACATTGATTTTGCTAAAGGAAAGGTATTTTTGGCCTTAGTTGTATAAGGATGTTCAGAAATTTGTGAAGAGGTATGGATTTTGTCAAGTTGAAAAATGAGTAAGTCAGAATACTGGGTTGTATATACAGATTTTGATTCCTGAGAAAACTTGGAGTGATATCAACATGGATTTTGTTCTTGGCTTACCAAGGAAAACAAGAGGAAATGATTCCATAGTTGTTGTTGTGGATAGATTTTTGAAGATGACACATTTCATACCATGTAGGAAAACATCAGATGCAGTACATATAGTAGATCTTTTCTTCAAGGATATTTTTAGATTTCATGGATTACCAAGGAGTATCATCTCTAACCGAGGCAGTAAGTTTGTTATCTATTTTTGGAAAACACTTTGGAAGAAGTTGGACATCGAGTTGAAGTATTGTTCTACATTTCATCCACAGACTAATGGAAAAATATAGGTTGTAAATAAAAGTTTGGGTAACTTGTTGAGATATTTAGTCGTAGATAAACTGAGTAATTGGGATTTGATGTTAGCACAAGTAGAGTTTGCATAAAATAATTCAATGAATAGGATTACTGGAAAGACACCTTTTTAGATTGTTACTGGCATGCAATCGAGAGGTATATCAAATTTGATAGATATTGTTGGAGAAGAGAAAAGAAGTGTTGAAGGAGAATAATTTGTTGAGTTTATGAATACATTGCATGAGGAAGTGAAACATAAGTTGGAGCAAAGTAATTAGAAATACAAGGATAGTGCAGATAAATCAAGAAGACATAATACTTTTGAGATTAATGATGAAGTAATGGTTCATTTGAAGAAAGAAATATTTCTTGTTGGAACATATGGTAAATTGAAGATGAAGAAATTTGTTCCTTGCAAGATATTGAGGAATTTTGACAGTGGAAAAGCTTATGAAATAGAATTACCTAATGACATGGATATATCACCTATATTCAACATCAAAATTTTTTATGAGTATCATGAACTTGATGAAGAAGTGATAGTGTCGAGTGATTATCCTAAGAAATAGATAGAAGAAGTTGAAAATTGTTTATAAGAGAGAATTGACAAAAGCACCAGAGGAAAAAATTACATGAAATACTTGGTAAAGTGAAAGAACAGACCGATTGAAGATTCTACATGGATTTCTCAATCTGATTTGAATTTAGCTTAGGTTGTACCACACTCATAATTCAGAGAATTGTTTCCTTCAACCCCAATTTTTTGATGTAGGAGCATCTTGGGTTCTTGGCAATCTTGTATCAACCAAAAATATGTTTGTGTGGGTTCAGTAACTTGTTGGAGACTACTTGGTAAAGTTCTTGGTACCCACTCTTGTTTGGTCAGTTGAAGGATTGTTGGTTCATTCCATTGATCAAGCTCGATTACTTGTTTTGGCTAGCTTCACTAATGGGTCTCAATGGTTGTTCTTGACTGCTCAGTGATTTCAATGATTGGTCTTTGGTTCTCGGTAGTCTTTCTCACCGAGTTGAATTTTTAATGTTGGATCTTGTAGATGACATGTAAATTAATTTATGTAGCGTAATTAATGTTGGGGTCACTCATTGGGATTTGTGTGGACCTAAATCTAGGTCATTGTTGTTTCCTATGTTGGATCTTTAGGATCTTTTGGGGCTGACCTTTTCAGCATCTTTTTGTATAAACGTAGTATTCTGTTCTTAGATTAGGGTATGATAGATAGTAGCGAAGTAAGCAGGAAGTAGAAATAGATAGTTAGAAGATTTGAATCAAGGGTTTGTGACCTCGCATGTATGAGGACTATTCTGTAAAGAATTTTTGAATGTATTGTTCCATAAGCAGGAAGGCCTTAGAGCCCGACATGTATGAAGTTTGATGAAATAATATAAATTTTATTTTCCTTCTCTCCTTCTCTATGTTTTAAAACTTTTGTGTTGTGTTCTGCAAGCTGGTTTGGTAGCTGGGAGTTCCTTTGGCCCTAGTTGCTAACCCTCCTTGCATCAAATAGACATGAAGAGCTTAGAGAATATGTTGATGAGTGGGCATAGATTGAAGAAGAAGAAAGGAAACTGGACGAACTTGTCGCTCTGATAGAAAAAAGGAAAAGAGAGGTAAGGGTAAATTTGAAGGAAAATTACCCCTAAATTTTTTTTCTTATAATAAGATTGGTCATTTTTCATCTAGATGTCCTACAAGGGTTCCTAAGCATAAGCCTGAGTTTTATAAGTCTAATTATTCCATGGATGAGGAATGCTACTATTCTAGTGAAGGTGTGTCTGATGACAATTATGTGAATGATGGGAATGAAATTGGATTTATTGCTATTAAAGATGATGAACCTATTCATGAAGAAAAATCTCTAGTCTCACATGGTTAGAATAAATTAGATTGGATCATTGATAGTGGTTGTTCACATCATATGGCTGGTGATAAAGATAAATGTGTTCAACTAAATATATATGATGGTGGTGTAGTCAGATTTGGTGATAACACTCCTAAGTTGATCATTGGAGTAGGTTCAATCTCTCTTGATGGTAAAACCAACACTGATGATGTTTTACTTGTTGATGGACTTAAGAACAACTTATTGAGTTCTGGAAAACTTGAAGACAAGGGATATCATTTACAGTTCATGGATAGAAAATGTACTATTAGAGGTCAATTTGGTAACTTGATTGCATCATGTACTAAGTCAAGAGGTAATGTGTTTGAGTTGAATACTTCAAAGGAAACTTGTTTTATTTGGAAGGTAGATGACAGTTGGTTATGGCATATGAGGTTTTGTCATATAAATTTTGATAATATTGTAATGGCTAGTAACACTAATGCAATCAGATATTTTCCAAAAAAGTGAAGCCTACTAACACTATGTGTAGAGAGTGTGTGATGGGAAAAAAAAACTAAGAGAAGCTTTCAGAGAAAATTCTTTTCAATAAGAGGAAAGTTGGATCTGGCACATAAAGGTCTTTGTGGTCCTACAAGGACTAGACCCTACTATGTTGAAAGGTACTTTATAATTTTTCTTGATGACTATTCTAGGATGATGTGGGTTGCGTTTCTCAAAGAAAAATCTGAAGCATTTGATAAGTTCAAGATTTTCAAAGAAAAAGTTGAGAATGAATTAGGTCTTAAGATAAAATTTATAAGGTCAGATAGAAGTGGAGAGTTTACATCATATTTGTTCAATTCTTACTGCAAAAATTATGAGATATACAGAAAGACCTATGCTCCTAGGACACCTTAGCAAAATGAGATAGCATAAAGAAGAAACATAACTATACTGAATGCAACAAGGACAATGTTGCTTGAAGGTTAATGTATCTCAAATGCATTGGAGAGAAGCACTCAGTATTGTTGTTTACAATTTGGACACAATTCAGATCAAAGAAGGTACTGATAAGACACCCTATGAACTTTGGTTTTGTTATGCTCCTCCTATAAAATACTTCATAATATTTGGTATCAAGTGTTATATCAAAAGATATCATGAAATGGGAAAGTTTGACGCTAGAAGTGATGAAGGAATTTTCCTTAGCTATTCTATTCGAAGTAAGTCTTATAAATGTTTTAATATGAGATTGAGAAAAATAGTTGAAAGTGTTAATGTGAAAATTGATGAGATGTTTCAGATTGAGATCCCAAAGAATGAGAAGATTACTGAAAATCAAGAGACAAAAAAAATTCTTGAGATTCATACATGCTTGGATGAGCCTATAGAAGCATAAAAGATACCAAGGTATGTTATGATGAATCATCTTGAGAATCAGATTATTGGCGATGTTAATAAGGGCACGATGACAAGGTCTAAAGTTAGAAATGAGCTTTGTTGAAAAAACATTTGTACCTCTTGCAAGGTTAGAGGCAGTGGGATTGTTCCTTGCTTATGCAACACATAAAGACTTCAAGGTATATTAGATAGATGTGAAGTCTGCAATTCTGAATGGTGATCTAGAGGAAGAGGTCTACATTGAGCAACCTGATGGTCTTCCTTTGAGAGTTGATAAAGACATGGTTTGCAGGTTGAGAAAGGCATTGTATGGACTGAAACAAGAACCTAGGGAATGGTATGCTCAGATAGATAGGTATTTATTACATCTTGGTTTCAAAAAAGGTAGTGCAGATAGTAATTTATATTTGAGAACTTGTGAAGATGGAATCTTGATTGTTGAAATCTTTGTGGATGATATAATCTTTGGAGGTAATGATGAAATGAGTAAAAAATTATCTGAAGAAATGAAAAGTGAATTTGAAATGTCTATGATTGGTTAAATGAAGTTCTTCCTTGGTTTGAAAATTACTCAAAGTAAACATGGTATTTGTATTTCTCAATCCAAGTATATTGAGGAGTTTCTAAAGAAGTTTGGGATAAAAGTTTGTAAACCTATTGGAACAGCTATAGTTACTCGATGCAAGCTTACTACTACTGATGAATCTCAAAGTGTTTTTTAGACAAAATACATGTCCATGATTGGAGGTTTGCAGTATTTAACTCACACTAGGCCAGACATAGCTAGTGCAGTTGGAATTATTGTGAGGTTTATAGCTAATCCTAAGGAGACTCACCTTGTTGGAGTTAAAAGAATATTCAGATATTTGAAAGGGATACTGGAATATGGTTTATGATATGAAAATTCTGATGATTTTACATTACATTCTTATATTGATGTTGATTGGGAAGGAAGTTTTGATGACATAAAAAGAACCAATGGTGGATCATTTTTCCTTGGAAATAGGTTGGTTTTATGGTTAAGTAAGAATTAGGGTTATAGCTCAATCTACTCTTGAATCAAAATATGTAGTTGCTGCTATAAACTACACATAGATTGTTTGGATGAAATAGATGCTAAAGGACATTGGGATAACCTTTGAAGAGCAAGTGGTTATACATTGTGATAATACAAGAACAATGAAAATGTTGAAGAATCCTGTTATGCATTCAAAGACTAAACATATTGCAATCAATTATCACTTTTTGAGAGATAAGGTTGAAAAAAAGGAAGTCATATTGGAATACATTAGTACAAAGGAAAAATAGCAGATATATTCACTAAACCCTTTTCCAAAATATGCCTTTGAGTATCTCAGATGTATGCTTGGGGTGAGAACCCCTTCTTGTGAAGACTAAATGATGTAGGAATGCATAATTCCAATAGTTATTAGAGCTATATTATTCTTTGGACTTGATGCTTGGATCTACTCCTCAAGGGGAGTGATTGCAAGAACACAACATAACATATTTGGGTGATCAAGAACTTGGTTTGTTGCGGGTATGAAGATTTTAAAAAGATACACCTTGTAGAGGTGGGATGTGCAAAAAAGGAAAAGAGTTATTACACCCTTTTCCATGATGTCAAAGGGGGAGTGATATAAGTGGAAAATCCCGACTAACTTAGGGGGAAATGTGAAGAGGATATAGAGAAAGTTGTATTAAGAAGGTTGCTTTTGGGTTGATGGATTTTCACATATGTTTCCATCAATGAAAAAGGGGGAGATTGTTAAAATTGTTGTTGTTTGAGGTGCTGACATTCATATTTTTTTATTGCTGTCAACATATATTTCAGTTGGATGCTTTACAAGTTTCAGAATGACTCATTATCATAGGTAAAAGCAAGATTGAAAATTGTGTATTAATAGTTGCATAGCTAAATAGGCAAGCACCATGACTCTGTACATCTGCTACAATCACCATGGAAAAAATTGGCATAAGCTTAGGAACTTCTATATCTAGGACACAAATTGTTGAATAGTGTAGACACTTAAAAATGACCAATTTCTCTAATGCAATAAGTTTAATAACATTCTATTGGAAAGTGATGTATTTGGTATGATATGAGACACTTAATGGTTGTCATTTATGGAAACACATTTGATAGTGTGACCGAGTTAAGAACAATTTTGGAGATTCAGTTCTGAAATTGACTAAGTATAAAAATAGAAATACATAGTAAAACAACATTGTTTTGGATAGCAAAGATCGTGTATGATGTTTGATGACTAGCGAGCTTAGAGGAAGATAATATGATGTATGTATGACCTACAATTAAGATAGATTTGGTTTTGGTGATGATTACAGAGAGTTAGAGAGTTTTGAAGACATGCAAAGACAATAGAACAGTGTAGCAGAGCAGTTGAACAGTTGCGATGATTGAGGGAGCATGAGATGGAATCCAAGCGTGCTAAGTTGGATTGGTATTGTGAATTACCTATACTTTGGTAATAAAAGAGCGCTGACATTATTTTTACTTTTTGTTTAAGTATTTACTCTATTTTGTATTGTAATTGGAAGCTGAACAAAGGATGTAATGCACATATATAAGAAGAACATTTTGTAAAGAGAAGAAGTATGGTAAATGGATGGATATGTGTGATGGACGATGAGAGATCAGAGATTGAAAGATTTTGTTGAGAGCTATAACTAGAACTATTTAAGCATTAGAGATGCTTTTTTTTGTTCATTTCTAAGAATACTTTTCTGAAGTATTGATTGTAAGAGTTGTAAGCTCAGTGTACCCCTTACAGGGTGTTGTATACCTTTAATAGGGTTTTTATTCCTTTAACAAGGAAATGTACTATGTAATATTCAACTCCTAATAGGGATACTATACTTTAGTGCATGCTTGTGGGTACCATCCCCACCAGGCTTTTCCCTTGGCCAGGGTTTCCTTGAAAACAAATAATGGTGTAATGGGTTGTGTGTTATTTTCTTATGTTCTTTTCATTTCAGCAATCATATGGTTTATGTGGAATTGGTTAAAGTTTAATTTAAAGTGATGTAATACTGATTCACCCCCCTCTTAGTATTACTTAATCCTAACACATTCATCTAAGATTGTTAAATAATCTTTATTATTTAATCAATTTGCATCATTCTACTATAATATAAATTTGAAATAATTATTTCAAGCGATTTTAATTAATTACTTAATATTTCATCAATTATTCACCTCTAAAGTAATTAAAAATTAATTATTATTTGATTATTCCCTACCTTATGTAAATTAATTAAATAATCATATTATTTAATTAATATTCCTTCTTTCTTATTATTATTATATTTATGTAATAATTAAATCAATTTCCCTCTCATAAAATTAAATAAATTATATTTAATTAATTAAACTAATTACTCTTATAAATAAATAAACATTCATTATTTATTAATATTCCTCACATGTGCAAATAAATAAATTATTTTAATTATTTAATAATATTAATCATCTCAATTATGAGTTTCAGTTAACTCCATCATTATCTCTCATAATTGATCAATCAAATCAGTTATCTATTTAATCTATCTCATCTTCTGCTCCACCTCAACAGTTAGAGTCTTCAATCAAATCAATCAACTCTTCAATATATCTTCTTAATAGATACATCTATTTTGTCAAAATGCAATCAATTGAGTTCAACTCTCACTTACTCTGAGTTCAACTCTTCAATCACAACCAATCAACCCATCAATCAAGGAAACTTGATTGAAACCCTAAAAATCTTATAAATAGAGAGCTAACTCTCTTAATTTGTTAATTACAATCACTTTGAATTCTGATATTGACACATCAAGCACTCATTTATGAGAGCCTACTTTTCATAGAGAATGAGAAAATTGAAGGACTTTTGGTTTGCATGATCACGTGTTTTGACTTATTTCACTATGATTTGATGAATATGCATGATGTTTATTTTCTTCCTATTTCGATATTGGGAATACTAAATGCTTAATAGATCTCTTTGTGGTTGATATTTTGATGTTATTACAGGTTTCTACATATCCTAATTACCCTTATTCCAATTGGTGAAGCCGACATGAAGCACTAAGCTTTGAAGTTTGATTTTTCTATATTTTTGCGCAGTTACAGATTTAATTTTATGTAGACACTATTTTATTTGCCACACTTCCAACCTTAGATTGACGAACTTGCCAGTGGAATGACACAGTTACACATCTAGTTTGACACACTTATAGGTCAAAAGTGATTCACTTACAGACCTAAAATGTCGCACTTACACCATTCATGCGACACAATTGCTTGCTATTAATTACTGTGTTGTTTTGTCTGATATTTTTTGTTATTTTTATTTTCATTTTTTTGGGGATTTTTGTTGTGATTTCTTATTATTTCTGTTATTTTATGTTTTTATTAATTACTTCATTTTTGGTTTCTATGTGTTTTCAAATTTTGGAAAATCAAAATAGTTTTTCCAACTTGTTGCTTAGCCATTTCCCAGGAAATTTGTATTCAAATTTTAGATTTTTAATGATTCTTCCTGTTACTTCTTACGTGCTTATGGTTATTGTTGAATAAAAAATACCTTTCAATATTGTATTCCTCAGTCAAATTTATAAATCCTCAGTGTCTCTATTATATTCCTAATATATTACATCATATTTTGGAGGTATAATATCTGCCAATATGAATGCACGTGATATGATATTGCCTAGTTAGTGAAGACCTTGTGGTTTTCTTTAATTTGTGAGTTATTTTTGTTTTTGAAGAGAAATTAGTTAAGTTTTTGAAATTTTCTTTTCCTTGTTTGTTAATTCACTCATATCTCTTGCCATAGGGTTTAGTTTTATTTTGTTAAATAAAAAAGAGTTAAAATAATTTTGTTTTGTGCAAAATACTGAACCCTTGTTTGGGTATGTTACTTTCATATGTTCATCCTATCTACTGGTAACCTGAGCTTTTTTATTTTGTTAAGACACATTGTTTGTTTAAATTAATTAAACCCTAGTTAAGGGTTTCTATCCTCAAGGTTTAAAATTCATTGTTCATAGGTTTTAAAATGTATTTAATCCAAGTTAAGGGCTGTAACCACCTAATTTCGGTCTGTCGCAACTATAGACCCTATTTGCCCTAAGTGTGATCATACCCTTGAGTTATGTCCAAACGACCCTGTTACTGTTTGGCATAATTCTTTTAATCAATTTAATGTCCTAGGTGATTTTTATCACTGATTTATATTATCTACTATAGCCATACAATTTAAATCAATATCGACTAATCAGATCAAATCTAAAATCAAACATGGCTATAGTATTTGATATGAGGGAATTAAATAAATCTCTAAATCAAGGTATCACTTGCAATCCAACCCATTCCCCTAGCCTATTAATTTAATTAAAATGGCTATAGTCCCTTAATTATTAAAAAGCAATTTATTTGTTTTAATAATTAATTCCTATATTTCTAAATGAATTAAATAAGTTTATTTCATTTATTAATATTCCCTTAAA
>MU226334.1:386210-402745 GCA_018584345.1 Thuja plicata | reverse complement strand
GCTTTCTCTTAGGTGCATTAATAATTAATTCTTTTATTAATTATTAATGTGCAACCTAGCTTTTTTAGGCTTTAGGGTTTTGTTCACCTTTATAGGTTGAACCTTGTAATTATTTTTTCAATTAATTCAGATTATAACTTTGCTCTCACTTTTTGAGTAACTTCTGAGTTCTTCTTTTTCCTCCTTCTTCTTCTCTCTTGTAACAGGTTATTTGCATGCAGGTATTCTTGGCATTCTGTGGATTTGTATTTCTCAAATCCTACATTAAATAGTGGTGAGGAGATGAGGGATACTGATAATGAACCTAAGGAACAAGAGGCAGTACAAGTGTTGGTTGGTTTACCACACTTGGCATCATCTACTCCCACTGGACTCAAAATAGGAGGTACGCCTGATCAATAGGCAATTTTAACTGAATTAAAAGATGCAATGGTGACTACTACTCATACAGGAAAAGCTATTGAGGAAACAAAGCCGAGCTATAGCTCACCAGAACTTAAGAGGAGGAAACTCATGAGGAAGAAGTCTCCCACTCCTAATGTCACATTAGATGAAGTGATTGTGATTCCACCATGGGATACCAATGTTTTATTTTATGAACAGATTGAGACTCTTCAAGAATTACTCAAGAGGAAGAAAAGACAGGAGGAAATGAAAAGAGAGCAGAAGCAAAAGAAGGTGTTACATGACATCAAGGATATATTTGTAAAAGATTTTGGTATGGAAGATGACAATCCTCAAGCCCCTATTCTTGAACAGTTAGTTCATATTGTGCAAAAGGTGAATGATGATAACATTGAATTGAATGAGAATTTATTGCAATAGTCTGAGAGGAAATTCAAGAACAAAGTACTAGCAAAAATCTCAGGAGAGATTGCGGTAAAGCGGGTTGAACTTTCTTCTCTTATATAAATTTTAAAGGAAGTTGCAACTAATGTTTATTCTTTGTATAAGAAGTTATGTGATGTTGAATTATTTACAAAGGATAATCTACAGGCCATAGAGAAATTGTAATTAGACTTAAAGTCAACTGGAAGTTCACTGAGTATGGATGCTAGCACTAGCTCCTTACATTTTAACAGATTGACTTATGCACAAAGTAGGATAGTTGAGCTCATGGCTGAAGATGGTCAGATAAGGACCAAATTGATTACTATCCAGACAAACTTCATACCTCATCTGGAGTTAATTTAGAAAGAAATTTCATCTGCAAAAGAATTGGTTAAGAAAAATTTGCCTCTCTCCACTACAGAAAGTTTAGTAAGTCTAGCTACCGAGCTAGAAGTCAAATAAGAGGTTATGAAGATTGTTAAGGATAGTTGAGACACTACATTTGTGTCCAACTTACAACTTCATAAACAGTTTTTGGATAAGTATAACTTGACCCCACCTGCAATTAGTGACAAAAACAAGGGGGAATATGACAGGACTAACAAGGATACAACATAAGCAGATCAGTATAGGTATCAATGTAAATTTTTTTTTTTGGAGGCATGTAAATTTTTGTAGGTAGTATGGTGTACATTACTAGGGTGAGTATATTGTGTACTTAGGAAACATTTTGGATGGAACGAATCGAAAGAAATGATAAGTGTGTTTTTGCCACTAATATCAAAGGGGGAGATTGTTAATCCCTAAGTTTTGTTGATGATTAGTGGCCAACACTTAGTCATTTACTTAGGCAATTTTAGTTGGTTATCACTATGGCCGAGCTAAACATTCAAGGCTGAGAAACATTGTCAAGAAAGTTCTTCAATTTTTGAGTTACATCATGCCGAGCCAAGTAGAATATTATGTGTTGAGCGACAGAGATGTTAAGTGCCGAGCAGAACAATTTTTACATACATGTTAGGATTGATTCAAACTTTGATGTGAAATGTTTAGGCTGACTTGTATGAGATTTGGGCCGACATATGTATGCATTTATTATTTTTCTACTGAGTTAATTACGCATTTAATTATTTTATACTATGCATGGCATGGAGCCAATTAGAAAATCATAATGCCTTGGGGGAATAAATAATAGATCTTGATCATTGATCTAGATCTTGCTGCCAGATCCGTAAAGACATATAAGATTGCTTCTAACCCTAGAAAAAATATAAAAATAGAGAAAGAGATATTGTGTGTGAGAGAAGGGTTGTTGTTCATGAAAGATGAACAGTGAGTTATTTTGAGAAAAAGCCTAGATCAAGTAGAATGACAAAGCAGTGAAAAGCTGAGTAAAGACATATCAGATTGTGAGATCACAGAAGGTATTGGAAAGAGTAGATCCATCATCAGCATCTGAGTGCATAATGAAGGATCAGTAATTGAAACATTCTAACAAGTGTATCAGGTGAAATCTCTTAACATAGTGGTTCTATTAGACTGTTTTAAATCTCTTAGCTGAGTGCTTACTTTACTGTAAGTTGAAATCCTTTGACAAGGTAGATTGTAATGATCTTTAGTTCTTAACCAAACAGACCTTTAACTAGGTAGATTGCATTTTGTAATCAAACTCTTGTAGCCCTAATATGTACATTTTATTGCTGCAGTAGTGAAGATTTTTGTGGGTGTCATCCCCACCCCAGTTTTACCTATTTGGGTTTTGGGGTTACCAAAATTCTATGTTATGAGTTATATATTTCATGCTGTGGATACTATCTGATGTTAGGTTAAATTCATATATGTATGAATGTGGATCAATTTGTTTTAAGTGATTAAGTTTTAAGATCTAAGTCACCCCCCCTCTCAGTATCTTTCTTTCCCTTTATTGTACTTCCAACATGTAGATGCACATATCTGGGTGGAAAATGTGCAGTTCTAGTGATCATATGCTTATATTCGACCTATAACTCATAAAAAACATTTAAAATTCACACAAATAATTATAAAATGGGACTAGTTTCCTATCAAGCGTGTCAAAATGATGTACATTGAGTGTGAGACCTATGTGTAAACCTTAAATGACCCAACCATAGGATTAGATCTACAAATCAAATCCAAAAAATAATCCATGGAGCTTTAAATCATGAAACATAAATAGATAAAACCATATTATACCCCACATCCATGATTTTCTTGACTTCATTGTTCTCCTACCCTCCAAGATCTTAGGAAATGATATTTTTATCTAAGCTATTTATCATTAGCACAAGATGACATGAAAGGAGTGGAAAGTGGTTAATTGATGGTGATGTTGTTGGAAAATACAATTGAAACAATTGTTATATTGCCATTGATATCAAACGTTAAATGGTAAGATAGTTGCTATCTTATAAAGTGTCATATCAATTGATTGATGAAGAAGATTTGAAAAGAAGAGATAACAAGAAGACCTAATGAATGGTTGAGTTATGTGAAACTACAATGGGTACCTGATGAGATCGCACCTTGACAAGGTAATATATTGTTTATCTTAAGTCTAAGTGAAGTTTGGATGACTACAAGATTAGACTTGACCGAGTTACAGAGAAAAAGATTAAGGAGCTTAAGTAGTGTCGAGTAATGATGAGTGATGTGAGTGTCAAACAAGTGCCAGTATATGTCAAGAAAATTTTAGTGTTGACTGAGCATCAGCATGTGCCGAGTGTTAGAGAATTACCGAGTTCCACAGAGATGACTGAGCGATAGTGCATAGTATTGACCAAGTGTCAGTATTATGATAGTTTAAGAGAGATTTGAGATCTCACCCGACATAGTTGATTTTCTTGGGATATGTGAAGCCTATTTAAGATAAGGATGTTTGTTGTGGAGAATTAAATGAGCATTTAATATATGTTTAACCTTTTTTATGTATGGATTCAAGAAGGATTTTTAGGATGTACTCTACAATGTAGATGAAAGCAAAATGATGGAAGGATTTGTTGGATCTGACCTAAACCTAAGATCTATGGTGATGATTAAGTGGTAATAGATCGAGCTACCTGATCAGAGAGGTATAAGTTTAACCTAATTGTAGGTTATGTGAGCGATGATATGTGGTTATTTCAGTTGATTGGAAAAATCTAAGTAGAAGGAAGAGAAGACTGAAGAGAGAAGTACAAGACTACATAGTGGTGATTTCTTGAAGTATTTTTGAGCAGATTAGAGTGATGAAGATGAAAATGAAGGCCAGTTAGTGAATTAGCATTTGAGATATAATTGGATCTGTATTTGCAAAGTGAGTTGTATGTTTCAAATCATAATTTTCTATTACTTTCTAACCATTGTACTAGTTGCTAAATCCTTTTAAACAAGGTTGACCAAACAGTAATATTGTTAAATCCTTTAATCAAGGTGAAACAATAATGGAATGGTATAAGCCCTCTAAAAATTCTCACTTCTAACAGAGTGATTAAATCCTTTAACCGGGTCACATTTAATTGTGTGTATTGTAACCTTTAACTGGGTTGGCTTTCCACAGAGCTCACTTCAGAAGAGTGAAAAATTGGTAGCATCTTACTGGTGGTTTTTCCCATATTGGGTTTCCATGTTAAATCTTGGTTTCATATTTGTGTGAATGTTATTTGATGTGTTTTATTGTTAAGATTTTTTATATTCTACAAATTGATTACTGTAGGACAGTAAACTGCAAGTTTATATTGCTGATCATATGCTATAGAGACCGAGTGGATTACTGAGTGGATCTAAGTTGGTTGAAGTGTTTGAAATTTCAATTGGTACATCTGGGCCTTGGATAATTAATTCACCCCCCTCTCAATAATTCTAAATCACTATAACAAATTCAATGCTATGATGAAATAAAGATTATGAAATCTTTGGAAGAATTTGGGCATATGTAAGTGTGCTAATGATTCTTTGATTAGAATTATCCAAATGAGAGGAAACAAGCCTCTTTTATAGAAACCTCCAAGAGAATCAATGGTGGCTATTTGATAAGAAATTTTGAAGATCAATAGATGAGAATCTATCAAGAGGAATTGATTGAGAGTTAACTGACTTTATGAATGAGATGGGCATTAAATTGATTGATCAGTTAAGTGGATTGATTGATTGGTCAGGTGAACTCAAAGTGAGTTGGAGTTGAGAGGTGAAAGTGGAATAATATTCAAAATTAAATACTTAAAAATTATTTAACCATGTGCATGAGAAAATAACTACAAAAAGAATTAGATAAATAAGTTATTTAATTCAAGCACATGTGGGAAAGAAGAGGATAATGAATTAATTAAATGAATAAAAATATTTATTTAATTAATAGTGGAAGAAGCTAATGAATTAATTAAATAAATAATAAATATTTATTTAATTAAGAACAATTTTAAGGGACTACACAAATGTTAAATGCACTACACAAATGATAAATGTCTAAAGAAAATATCACATAATCAACTATTATCTATCTTCTAGAATGGCGCATAGGATAACTAACATGATCCTGTTAGCACCTCCTTTTTCTAGATTTTCTTGGTTCTCCCTTTTAGGATTTTTGAATGCTTTTTATTTTTTCCCACTTAGTTTTTGTATGTTGTGTTTGTTAAGGATCAGCTTGGTGAAAATTTTTGTTAGTTATCATGGAAGAATTGCTTATTTGGATGCCCTATTGATGTCCTTTTTGTCATAGTCATCTGGAATGTTGATTTATCAAAGTTTGGGTTGTCACTTCCTTATTTATCCATGTCATGGTATTTTTGGTCAAAAGGTCATTAGGAATGTTTTAGTTGTCGATAATTCATAGGTTTTTTTTGCAGTTAAGGTTTTATCTAGCGAGTGAGTGAGTGGTTAGGTTTATTTCTTTGTCACAAGGTCTGGATTCATTCTCTTTTAGTCCTTTCAAGTTGTGAGATCATGATTAAATGAACTGTATTTTATTGTTAGTTGTTGTTGAATCACTACAGTTTATGGAATTACCACTTTTAAGTCATGAGTTAGCAATAGAGGATGCATTCTTTTTCTCACTAGCTCACGAGGGTTTGTGAGTTTGACATTTTGACTAGAGGGATAGAGATTTAACTAGATAATAGTTTGTTGTTGGCTCACAAGTTACTTGGAGTTGCAATTTTGTGTGGTGAGAACTAGTGAATGGTTTTTCATGATATTACTAAGGTGTAAAAGGAAAAGGGGGTTTGACAAATCATAGATTTCCATGTGGAATTCTTCATGCTTTTATCTACTAACTTCAAATTTTAATTCCATAAGGGCATGTTTTCAAATTTTGCATTTATGCTAACGATAACTTCAAAAAATTCACACAACAATGTTTTAGAGGTTGATGACTAAATGCATGAAATTAATGATTGAGATTATGGCCACTGATCTTCAGCTCAAAAATTTATAAAGGCATGATTGTATTAAAGATTTCCGCACAATTGCAATATGTTCTCAGAGGCTTGGTGTGAGTGTTGAAGGTGATTGAAGGTGTCTTGTATCTACAATTGTGAATTATGAGGTAGTGCTGGTTCTTGAGGGTATTCGTTCTTTTGCTAAGTTTATTGTGATTTCTGCTATCTGCAAATATGATTAAGGCAATGACTAGTGGTAGCTCTAAGGAAGTAGAGAAGAAAGAGAAGGTAAATAAATTTTGAGGAATTCATAGACCTATTATCGGGGAATTAAAATAGTTTCTCTATGAATGAACATGCATGGAGAGATGTTTGTAGTCAATGTAGAAATATAGAAACCCCTAATGCCTCTAGAGATTTTTTGTTCCATTATTTCAAGAATAACAGAGTGTAGAGGATTCCAATGTCAAATCTGTGGCAGTTGAACATGGTGAAGATGGTCGTTCCAGATGTATACATGGATGTGGACTTGGTGAGGGAATTAGAAAAGGTGTATTTCCCTATGAGTAGGGTTATTATGAGGATAGATAAGTCATACCTAGTAAATGTAAATAAAACAAGTTTTGTGGAAGCATTTCAGACATCTGATGCTACTTACATAGATATTGATTTGGATAGAGAAATAGGAACTTATGAGGCCCACAAAAGGGTATTAAAAAATCATTCTATCTTGTAGTACATGCCTAGGGTTGATAGGAAGTTGATACTAATTCCTGGTGATGTAGATGCACCCTATGATTTAAGAAAGTTCCACTTCTATATGAAATGCACATTGTATGAGTTGTGCAAGGTGTTGGGTTTTGACGAAGAGGGAAGAGTCTCTAAAGAATTGTTAATGATGCTTATGAATATCCAACATCTAGAGAAAAATACCAACTATAATTATGTCGGGTATGTGGTCAAGAAGATTCAAGAAGCCTTGATTGAAATTACAAAGGATAATAGTGTCATCACTTTCAAATATTATTCAATATTGATGCACCTCATTATGTACTTCAATGTTGGACGGATAGACAAAGAACTCATTTTTCAAAAGGAGGAGCTTGGTGTATCATCTCCAGTACAAAGGTGGACCTAGGTGTGGCACAATAGTACTTATCTTTCTTCTTTCTTATATTCTAAAAATTGGATTGTATTGCCTATTATAGAAATGTTAGGAACTAAAAAGGAGATATTAGTGCTTGGATTAAGGAGAATTTTGAGACCCTGACACTTTGTGCCAAATTTGCCTATTTCTCATAACTAGGGGGACTTCTACTTTTTTTTACAATTTTATTGTTATGGGAGTATATGGTTGTTCTCAACCTCCATATATTCTCCCTAAATTTGAACCTCCTAGGCTTTCCTACATTGAATTTATATGGAAATTAACTCTCATGGATAAAGAGTATTTAGAAGCACATACAAAAGGAACCTTTCTTCCTAGATTACAAGTTGTAAATGATTTCACTATTGGGAAGAAAGCCTTTGAAAAAATGAATAATTTATTGAAAAAATATAGGTTGGTCACTGCTACAACTAGGTTTTGTGATCCAAAGGGTTTTATAAAGGTTGCAATGAAATAGATGACCCCTTGGGCTACAATTAAGGACCATAAACGTTTAGATGAGGAGGATGTTGTGAGAAACATGATGGAGAAGAATGTTGTTAAGGAAAGAAGAAGGAAATGGACTGATCTAATGAGAGTGAGACTGAGTTTAGAGAGATGGACCTGAATTTCTCAAGGTTTTTTCCTAAGGATAATTATCTAAAGAGAATTTAAAGGATGTTGAGTTCCTATGAAATCTTGATGGCACAAATTTCATAGTTGCATGAGATGGATGCTAAGGCAGAAGAGCCAGAAGATGTATTGTTTTCTCAAGGAAAGAAGCCTTTGGAACAACAATTTCATGATGTGGAGAGTGGAGATGATGTTGAATCCACTAGGGAACCACCTACTAAGAGGCAAAAAATTGACCCACCTAGGGAAATTGTGAAGAGAGACCCTGCAAGGACAGTCATTGTTTAGAAATGAGAGTATTTTCATGATATTATAAAGAAGCTCAAAGAGGAGGGGTATTAGGAAGGAACTGGAGAAATAGATTTATCTCTTGTATTTCCTATGGATGAGAGAATAATGATGTCAAATAATTTCTTGAATGATAAATATTTCATTAAAACAAATGAATTAAAAAGATTTCAATAAAATTGAAGCAAAATGCATTGAGGAATAGTTTGGATATGGGAGAAGGAGAAAATGAAAAGAATGAACAAATTGTAAAGGCTCTCCAAGAATATGATTCAGAAAATGATTAGATAATAGTGGAACAAGAAAGATTGCTTGTAAAGAATAGTGGAATGTTGATGTTGCCAGATTGAGATCTCCAATATACATTTATCATTGATCAAATAAGGAGGCAGCTAGACCCATTGTTAAGATCTAATTTTGAGATTGGTGATATAATAAGAGGATCAGGATTTGATCCAAAGTCCAAAATCTTGGCAATTTCATCATTGGCCCCATCTACCCAGAATCCCCACATAATAAACCTTCAAGAGGAGAAAAGAGCTGACAAGATAATCTAGATTTTGCAGAATACAAGGGATACTGAGATTGCCAATTTCATGACACGGGTTTCTTTTATGAACTAAGCTAAAGTATTGGATCTATCAAGGAGATACATAGAAACCGATCATCAATTAGTCTCCATTACAAAGAAGTATGAAGAAGTGATAATGAAGAATGCGGCTATGGAGGAGAAAATAGGGGAGTTGAACGAAAATCTTGTAAATATTTTGTTGTCTTACCATAATAAAGGTATGGTTGATGTAGAAATTGAAGTTCAGACAAACTTAATTTCATTTTCTATAGTTTTTCATGTCATGTTGAAGAGAAAGCCAAACTAGAGGACTATGCATGCATAATTGAGAAGCTTGAATAAACAAAGAATATGGGAGAAATAATTGCTTTGATAGAAGTGTTGCAGCATAGGATTGATATCCTAAAGGGTAAAATAGTTGTAGTTTATGGCTTACGTGATTCTTTGAAAGAGGGTAGTGATATTTGTCCTAGTACTTTATTATTTTTGGAACCTTTATATAATATATGGTTAGGGAGGAATGTCCTGAAGGAAAAAAATGGATAGTATCATGGAATACAGAGATGGTATTCTTGATAAGATCAATGAGACTAAAGACATGGTGGAAATTGTAAATTATTTTTTTGCATTTTTCAAAGGAAAAGACTTGCTGATAAAAGGTAAATTAAAGGTTTTTGGTGAAAGTTTCCAATCTATTATTTCCCCTATTAATGACAAGGATGGTAACTTGAAACAATTTGATTTATGGGGAGGACAATTTGATATCATTTCAAAGAATACAAAGGTTATTCTACACAAAAAAGGACATTGACATTCATGAGTTCAATGAGGTAATGGATTCTCTTTTCAGAGTCGAGATGGTTTTCACCAAGTTTATTTTGGATGCAAGGGCTGTCATGGATGCGCGTTGGTTGGAGTCAGCTAAACAGTTGGAGGTTGTAAAGGGATTTAGTTGGCCTACAGATAAAGAAGTTTCCAGATGGGAGAAAATTTTAAAGGGAGGCAAGAAGGCCTCAAGTTGATTGTTTTGTCTTGTTCAAGAAGTTTGATGACTTGGCACCTAAGCAGTGATAACAGGGAGGATAACTACACTCAAAGGCATCTTGAGTTTGTTGGTGTAGTTGTAGATGACCTTTAGGACATATAACAAAGTTATTCTGAATACTAATAGAAAAAGGTGCCAAAGTCTTGTTGTTTCTCATCTCCCAAAATCAAGTTCAATTTTTTGTTTATTGTTCTTGGTTCTTGTTTCTTTTTGTTTACCTTGTTGTTAAGGTGTTGTAATTTTTGTTCCAAGTGATCCGAAACTTGTTGCATTCATTATCTATAATAGGAGTTCCAAGATCACTTTGCAAAAAAGAGAGAGAGGTTTTAAAAGGTCAGTCTACTAATATAATATATAGTATGGATGTGTTTTAGTGGTCTTTAGAGGAAATAAAGGTCTGATTAGAATCTTTGAATATTGGGATCAAAAAATTTAAGTTTCTAAGCAATGTACAGTGGAAATGATTGAAGCATAAGTGAAAATATAGTCACAACTTATTTCTCTCATATGTGTTGAATTTGTGAGTTATGAGTAATATAATTCAAATTTTTATATTTTCATTGCATTCTTTCAATGTGTATGATTTATTTTTATGCTTTGATCAAGGATCAATTAAATTCTTTAAAATGATTTATAGTCTCACAGATTTAAACATAAGGATTTCTAAAGAAGTATAAGTTGAAATTATCGATAAGGATTATTGTAATGCAATCATTCTCACATTGAAGTCATTTGGATTTCTTCAATTCATGCAAATTTTAGAGTTCATAATTTGTCGCCCAATTTAGATAAGGCACTGGTCAGTTTTCTATAATATTTCCATATCATGATATCCTTCATATATGTTTGTTCTATCATAATTTGAGTAAAGAGATCCTTCAATTCATTTTGTTTTGTGATTATGGTCTTAATAATTATCTCACACTCCATTCTAAGTTGAAGATCAATAAAGGATTAGCCACCATTTAGAATCTCCTTAGGTTGTTGAGCCCTCTGTGAGAAAATCTGTTATAATGATTTAGAAATATGTATGATAAAGATATTATTTAAAGGAATCAAGGTATACCTTCCTAGGTTTAGTAGAGCCTAAAGTGAAGAAGGGTTTTAGATCCTTGTTATTTGGTCCAATTCTCAAAGTCATGTCCCATCATTTAATTTTACATCTCCATAGGATTTTGGTTTAGTGCATTGGTGGTTTTAAAATCATAAATGTATTTCAAGAACCAACAAAATGGCTCTTGGGATGGTTGAATGCAAGACCAACACAAGAAACCAGAAATTCTAGGACACAGACCAAAAAACCACAATAAAACAAAACCAAAGCACCATAAAAATATACAAATGTACATTCTATTGTGCATGGATAATGATATTTTAAGAAAAAATATTTTAGAAACTGTTCATGCACTGGTAGTTCCTGAATTTCACCATTTAATGTTTGCAGAAAGTATGAATCTTTACCATGTAAATCATGAACAACATATGGGCCCAACCATAAAGACTCAAACTTTCTATGTTTCCCCTTCTCATGTGCTCTAGCATTCCACATTAGCACCATGTCATGTATCTAAAACTTCGTATCAATAGCCCTCTTGTAAAACAAATATTTTGATTGTTGTTGTATCTTTATATTCATTTTTTGAGCTTCATGTATTTCCTCATCCAGTTCCATCAATCGCATGATTCTCACCTTCATGGGTTTAGATATATCCATTTCCTCCTCCTGAAATAAACTTATATACTGGAAGTAAATTGTTCAAAGGTAACCTTGCATGTGCTCCATACACCAACTCAAAAAGAGATACTCCAATTGCCCTTTTAATTGTTACTCTATTTGTCCACAATGCCATTTTCAATTTTGAATCCCAGGATCTTTTATTTTTCTCTAAAATCCTTTTAATAATCTTCATCAAACTCTTATTACTGGTCTTAGCTTGTCCATTCCCTTGTGGATGGTAAGGAGTAGAATAAGAAATGTCAATACCATAACCTTCACAGAAATCCTTTAATTCATCTAACCTAAAAAACATAGCATTGTCCATCACAAGCTTCGTAGGAACACCAATCTTATCAATATATTTTCTATCAAACAATTAATGACTACTTTACTTGTTTCCTATTTTGTAGGAATTGCTTCAATCCACTTAGTAAAGTAATTTGTAGACACAAGTACCCATATGTGACCACTACCTAACTTTTCAATAATCTCACCAATAAAATCTAATGCCCTTTGGAAAAATGGAGGCTCAACTTGAACTATATTAAGAGGCAAAGCTCTAGCATACTTCAACTTAGATGAAAACCTTTGACAAGGCTCACATTTAAGTACAAATTTATGAGCATCAACAAACAAAGTAGGTCAATAATATCCAACCCTAACTATTTTATGAGTAGTAATCTTTGCAGAGTAATGGCCTCCACAGACTCCATTATGCATTTCTCTCTAAACCTTTTCAGATTGTGCCTTATCCAAAAAAAATAATAACACCCCATATCTATTTTTCCAAAATAAATCTCCTTGGATAATCACATTCCTTTGAGACAACAATTTCAAAGTTCTTTTTTTATTTCCTAACATTTCATCTAGGCATTTTGTATTCATCAAAAAATACCCTATATTTGAATACCATGGTTGTCTTTCAATGCTAGTAATATTCTTCTCTAATTGAACATTGTTTACTTGAATTGCCTCCAAATTTGTTTCAGTCATCAATTTAGCTAGTCCCAGGCCTCTCACTAATTTTTTAATCTGAATCTCCAAGTTGAACTCCTGAATCTGATTAATCCATTTACATCTACGCCTAGTGACTTCAGTTTGTGTTAATATATCTTTCACTCCAGTATCTGGAATATAAGCCATAATCCTAGCACAAACTAGATAAGGCCTGAAATATTTCACCACTTTTACTAAGGCATAATCCTTTTTTCCATTATTTCATACTTCAACTCAGTGGCTTGTAAATATTTACTAAAGAATGCAATATGATGCGCATATCCTTGATCATCTTTCTGCAACAAAATTGTTGCTATGGTGTGAAAAGATGCAAATGAAAATAACTGGAATGACCTTTCATAATCAAGAGACTTAAATAATGGCACCTCCTAAATTTATTTTTTAATATTAGCAAAGTCTTCCAAAGCTTCACTATCCCATTCAATCTTAGCATTGTTTTTTAATATTTTGATCATTGGCTTGACAATTTCAGCAAAATTAGCAATGAATCTTCTAAAAAAATTAATCTTTCCAAAAAATGATTGTATACCTTTAACATTCTTTGGTAAATAAATTTTATCAGTGGCTTCAATTTTCTTGAGATCAATTCTAACCCCTTATTTTGACACTATGTACCCCAAAAACCTTCCTTCTATTACATGAAATTCACATTTCTTAGGATAGAGGGACACTCCATATTCCAAAGCCTTGTAGAAAATATTCTCCAAGTTCCCACAATGATCTTCAACCATTTTTGAATAATTTGTTAAATCATCTTGATACACTACCATTATAATGTTAATGAAATCTTTAAAAGCCTCATCCATTGCCCTTTGAAAAGTTGCACCCACACTTGACAAACCAAAAGGCATTCTAATATATACATAGGTTCCCCATGGAGTAGTGAAAGTGGTCTTATATTTCTCTGATTCCTTGACCATTACCTGATTATAACCTGAAAAACCATCCATCATAGACAACAATTCACACCCTTTAACTCTTTTAAACATAGCCTCCATATTTGGAAAATAATAATTTTCCTTTAAAGGTGCAACATTCAAATTTCTAAAATCCACACACAACCTTATATCCCCATTCTTTTTCCTAATTGGGACTAGATTTGATACCCAAGATGAAAGTGTGATTAGCTTAATGATTCTAGCCCCTCTGATTTTCATTAGCTCTTGTTGCATCTTTGGGGCTATTATTGGGTTAATAGGTCTCTATTTTTCCCTGAATAGATTGGCATATGGTTTCTGGGGAATTTCATGTTGGTAAAGATCTTCTCTATAAGATCTCAAATCTTCATATGTCCAGGCAAAAACATGCTTATATTTTGTCAACAAATCAATCAGGTTAATCCTTACATGTGGTGCCAAATATTTTCCTATATATACAATTCGAGGGGATGTTTTAGATCCTAAATTAAATTCCTCTGATTTCTCCATTTTAGCAAATGACTTTAGATAAAAATGACTATCATTATCATTAGAACTCAACTAAACAATCTCATTCCCAAGAATTGTCTCCTTGTAATCTACCACTTCTATCAATTCATTACAGTTAAGTTTTGTCCTTCATAATCATCCATGTGTTGAAAAACTTGAGTATATCATTATCATCCTCAAAAACTTGCCAGTTATAAATATTGTCAGGAATAGATGACCTACTCTTTTTTTCTATCCAAGAAATGCCAATTAACATTATATCATCATCTTTCAAAGCTACATTGGCCATAAAATCTGCCATAATATTGTGAGACCTTTCTACCCATTCAATGAAAAATGCATCAAAAAATTTAAGCTTATCCCAAACCGCATATTTATACTGCTTTAACCTCTTATTTTTAGAAACATAAAGGGATCTAATATTTAAAACTACTAATTCAAAATCACCCTAAACACTTAACAATTTAATCCCATACTTGATTGCAACTTCTAAACCCAAAATCAACACTTCATATTCAGCAGTATTGTTTGTACACTCAAATGCCACCCATAAAGAATATTTGAAAGTAATACGTGATGGTGAAATAAATAATAGACCAACACTAGAACTGTCTCTTGAACAAGAACCATCAAAATACATTTTCCATAGTCCTTCTTGTCATGATTTTAATTCTTTTACAATAATCTCGATACTTTTCATTTGAGGTTCAACTTGCTACACCCTAAAACTATCAATATGTACATCCATGAAACAAGATAGTTGTTTGGGGTCCACCTTCTCTACCACCATTGATGTTTCTAGTTCTCTATATAACTTTAGCTTGTTTCCATTTACTAGAATGGTGGCATAAGAAAGATCAAGTTGTACATGTCCACCTACTAATGTTTCCCATTGTCTTGACAACAACATTCCATAATGAGGTTGAGTATACAATGTAATTATATCCATCTTATATACAACTTCTTGGAAAGAAACAATCTTAACTTCCACATCCTTCATAGTTCCTACAATAGGGACCTCCCTATTGTCCATAGCATAACATTTCCCATAAGTTATATCAACCCACATGCATATTTCTTCCATTTTACCTTAAGGCATGCTTTTTGCAATAGCTCCTGAATCAATCATACATTTTTTTAATAATCTTTTGATTACAAACAATGTGACACAAAATGGGTCTACCTAAGATGTCTCTTTAGTTATATTATTTCCCACATAAATCTCAGGGGTTCTCTACCCCTTATTTTCCACCTTAGATTCTATATTTTTCTGAGAGCTTATTGGTATTTTGAGAACATAATAAAACAAGGACATTATTGCCTCTCTATGCTCTTTAATCTTGAACATTTCAACTAAAGGAATGAAAACCTTCATTTGAGTTAAGGTTTGAACTATTTCAAACACTAGAAAATTTTCTAAAGTCTGAACAGATGGCTTAACATTATCAAACTTAAACGACAACTCCTTTTGTCTAGGATTTGTCTTAGATGAACTATCATCCTTAGAAATTGTATTAGATTCATCTTTAGCTTCAAAGTGAACCTTCTTCACCTTTTAATCCTTTCTTTCATTCTTAGATACTTTCTTATGAGAATCCTCTCTAACAAACCATGCACTATGTCTACCCTGATCTGGTTCAACCTTTGTATTTCTCAAGTCATAATTACTTCTTGCTCGAGATACTGCAACAATAGTAAGTGATCTTACCTCTTCATCATTAGGTCTTCAAATTTGAATATAATCATCCTCAACATTCACAAAATTTATGGTACATTTAATTTCATCATCTGAATCAGAAAAACCTTGTTAGTGCTGGATAACCAAGATTCCTCTTCACTGCTCTATGTCATAATCCTCCCCTCCCTCCTCAGAAGTATTATATAAATTTTTTGTGTCAGTACTAATCATCAACATATTTATTGTTTTAGCTTCCTCACTCTATGATCCTTGATCATCATCATAAGTAATTGATTCCAAAATAGATTGAGCTATTACGCATTGATAGGGAGAATGAGGCATATTACAATCTACACACCAAGGAGTATCTTCCACATTATTTGTACTAGCTCTCAGTAATGGATCAGGTGTTTATTTGTGTAGACACCCTAAAATGGACAGGCTTGCGACTTTACATTAAAAACACTAATTTTCATCTATTAATTAATGGTTTCTTAATCATTAATTAATCATCTTTTTCCTCTAAATTCATTTCTCAAATCATCTAATCCAATCCCCAAAATTAATTAAATAANTAACTTTATTTAATTAATTAAAGCTTTAATTGATTAATTATCATTATTTAATTAATTAAACTCAATTTCCTATAGTTTAAATTCAAATATTTAAACTTACTAATTAAATTCTTCCAATTAAATTAATTTTAATTAAATTAATTTAATTTCATCAAATAAAGTAATTCTTAATTAAAAAGAATTCAATTATCTCACATGTTGAAAACAATTAATAAATAAATGAATTAAATA
>MU226334.1:359913-375644 GCA_018584345.1 Thuja plicata | reverse complement strand
ATTAATTAAACTCAATTTCCTATAGTTTAAATTCAAATATTTAAACTTACTAATTAAATTAATTTAATTTCATCAAATAAAGTAATTCTTAATTAAAAAGAATTCAATTATCTCACATGTTGAAAACAATTAATAAATAAATGAATTAAATATTCATTTATCTTCAAAGACATAACTCCAATCAGATCACATGGGTTACTCCACCCATCTCTCCAGTCCACATGGGTAACTTCACCCACCTCTTTAGTTCAAAAAGGTAACTCATAATTAGCTCCTCAGTTAACCAAACTCTATCTCCTCTTAACCAAATAAAGAGGTGGAGTTTACTGAGTATCTCTCCTGTTCCTTTTGATCTCAACCGTTCATCTTTCCATCTCTGGGATTGATCTCAAGCATTCATTTCATCACCAAATCCTATATAATAAACCCTTCATAACCATTTGAAGGATCCGGGATTTCAATCTTACATGCGCCATTACTCTGTCAGGTTGGTTCAAGCATCAAGCCTTCTTGCGATCATACATCTAGGATTTCAAGCTCTTGTGTGCCATTACTATGTCAGTTTGGTTCTAGCATTCAAGCCATCTTGCGATCACACACCCATTTCAATTATCAAATTCTCGACGCTTCTCAAGTCATAGATGCTGCCTCGCCAATACTGAGCATCAAGAATAGCGTTTCAGAAGGAGTAGAGAGAAACAATAGAAGCTTCAAGCATCGAGGGGTTTGCATTTGTTTGTCTTCCTTTCTCTTGCTTGTACATTTTATTGCTCACGTTTCTGTTATTCGTTTAGTAGTTATCACGTACTTGATTTGCATTCACTTGTAAACCTTTGCTACTAACCCCCGCCCTTGGAAAGTTGTGGGAATCCGGAGAGAGAGGCGTACAATTTGTTACTTGAAATTTTGGGATTCTTATGAATCGGCTTGCCATCTTTCCAATTACTATTATAAGGAATATATTGAAACCTCTTGCATTTATCCTACCTTTGGAAATTACTTTTGTCATTTGAAAATCCTTTCTCATTTTTGGAAACCTTGTAGGTGATATCCTTAACTGCGTTCATAAATTGTTCTATCTTATCTTCTTCCTTTGGGACCTTATTCTGATGTCCTTTAGGATTTTGCAGTATATTAAAATCATCCCTCCTTCCCACCTTCCCACCTTCCCAGAAGCCTTCCTGCTACTCTCAACATTAATGGCCATTCTAAAAGTATCCCTCAAGGTCAAAGGGTTTTTATCTCTAAGGATATAATATATCTTTCTTTTCTATGGGTAATGGGCTGAAGCCAGGATTTAATTATTATTATTTGTTGATTTAATTATTATTATTTGTTAAGCTTAAGTAGACTCAAACCCAAGAACTTCCATATTAGAGGCTCACAACTTTACCATTGTGTTGTAGGTTGTTTCCTAAGGATATAGGCTATCTTTGAATCAAATTCATTGAAATAATTAGTCACACAAATATTTTCTTCAAGTCTCATCACCTAAAACAACATATGCATAGCCTTTTAAAATCTAGCATTAAAATCAGTCACAACTTCATTTTGTAATTTTCTAATGTTATTGAATTCATTTAGGATAAAGAAGGCAATGTTTGTGTCATCATATTTCTCTCTAAAACACCTTTCAAACTCTTCCCAAGAATAAATTCCTGCTACGGGAATCCCTCTATACCAATCCCTTGCATCCTCAATTAAAGATTGCACAAATAATTTCATGATTACATCCTCATGTTCAACTTCATAATCATTAATTATATCATAGAAATATTTCAAATATTCTTCATCAATTATAACATTGTTTCCAACAAACTTACCCAATTTGTCTCTCAGTTCATTTGGAATGGGGTTAGGGAAACCAGGAGTTCCAACAAACAATACTTGCCTATACTTCTCCATATGATGGGGTCTTCTCTAAAATTGGCCACCAGCAGCAACACTACCAGTACTTGATCCAATTTTTGTGCATTTGAGCTTTGAGGTTGATTAACATTTTGCATAAGTACTCCATGACCATACCCCATTCCCGTTGTCCTAGCCAATTGGTTACACTGATTAAATTTGTAGGAGTATTCAATCCAACACTCTTTTGGACCTTTGGGACTAAAACTGGAACACTCAAAACATTAGATGGACCAACAAGAGATTAAAAATTATTTAAGATTGAGTACTTGAGGAAATTAATCTTTCTTTTCACTTTTGCATTATCATCTTCTACCTCAATTCTCTCCAATTCTTTCGCAAGGAATTATTTCTCCTTCCTATCCTTTTCTAATTCAATCTCATCCTAAGACATTATTTGTGATACTTTTTTTTGGTTCATAGTGTAAGCACCTTTATGTTCACCAATATTTATTTGAATTACTTTTTGCTTGTCCCTATCTAAATCAGGCCATTGGGGCTCAAAATTTTGTTGATGACCATCTAATTTTATTGGTTTTTCTGGAGCTTCTACCTATCCTTTAGATTTTTCCTTATTAGTCTCTTTAGAAATCCTATCTAAAAATTATCTTACGATAGGAGCAGTATCATTCCTTTTAAGATTAACCTCATTAAAATCTTTAAGCTTTGCAAGTTGTCTCCTTAATCTATCACTTTCAGTGATAGCATCAATAACCTCTGACTCCCTTTCTTTCTCCTTTTTTCTTCTTAATTCAATTTTCTCATGAATTTTCTTTGTCAAAGATTCAACATCATCAAACACCCCCTCTAGATCTGGTAATGTAATATCAGATTTAGAATTACCATTCAAATCTATCAAGCTCACTTCCTTTTTCTCCTGAATCCTTTGGTATGGAATCTCTGATGCCAGACCAAAACAAGGAGGCATACCAATAATATTCTCATTCGGGTGAACCCTAATCCTACTCTAACCTCTTCCTTTCTCTGAATATTGAGCTTGTATCACCCCCTTATTTAAAGGTTGTATTTCCTTAGGTTTATTAAATAAAGCATCAAAGAGACCCATACTATCTAATTTAGAACTCTTAGATGATACTTTAGAAATTTCTAGAACATGGTTGTTAGAAGACTTACTTGTACTCTTATACTTAGGTTTCCATGTTGAAGGAGCTTTACTACTTTTTGCATTGCCTCTTATCCATCTCTTACTTGAATTTCCATGAAGCTCACCCTCCAACTTTTCTTTTGGATGTTGCCTCATATATGCTCTAGTATTCTTCGCTCTACTCATGATAAAATAAAAACTCTCCAAAATGTCAAAACCTTAACTATATGCATTGATACAATGAACCCAGAGTTTCCACCCAAGTTATCTTGGGACACCAATCATTTCCATATTTTGACAAAACTTAAAAGAGATTTGCAAACTCTATTTGCAAATAATGATATAATTTTTCCACTCAAAACCAAACATGCCAGATCAATACCAATAATACTGACGTAGAGCCACAAGCTCAAACTATGAAATACAAAACCACTTGAAATAATAAACACTTCATGCAATTCTTCTTTGGACAATAACACTAACCTTAATTATGCAATACTCCCCAATAGAGTCTCCATTTTGTTGGCTCCTAGAATAGGGTTTACACTACAAGATAGAAACCAAGTTGATTTATTGATTCCCTATGGAGAAACCAACTCCAATAATAAAAAATCTATGAGACTTGGACCAACTGACAAGCATCTAGTAAACCCTTCTTCACTTTAGGATCTGCAAAATCGGGGAGGGTGATCCCTTAATGCCCTTAAAACATAACATTAAAATAATAATTGGCATTAACATAAAGCAGATAATCATATATAAGGAAATCAACATAACAAGGAGATACTAGATAATGACTAATTATCCATTCAACATCAACCTACATGGCACATGTGATTGGGGCAAGGTAACAACAAAATATACATAAAAGTAAAGATATTCTTGAGTTTAATCACTTTTTATAACAAGAACACTATGGATCTGAACAAAAACACACTTGAAAAACCATCAAAAACTAAGATCAGTGCCTCATACCATTGGGCATGATCGATTCTATTTAAGGTATCAAATACTAGGCAAGTACCATAACTCAGGGATTAGACATCCAACCGAGCAGCTATCCTCCTTTATAGAAACTCATTTAATTTATCAACCCAGGGACGTATTACTTGGAATGGGTCAGAAAAGTATATGCACCAAGGATTTTTACTTAGACCACGCTATGGCTACAGGAAACAAATTGCTTTTGAAGGGAAACTATTCTATGGCTGCGGGAAACAAATTTCATTTGAAGGGAAACTATTTTAAAGTTGTAGAGAATATTGGAAAGGAAATGAAAAAGTGAAAGCGCTTGAAGGAATACTATAACTTGAAAATATTGGAAAAAATAACCATAGTGCTTCAACACCTTTGCCTCTTTGGCTGTAGGAAGTGTTGGACTACCTTGCGGCTTATGGTTGCAGGAGTTGTGTTAAAACCAAAATTATAAAACCAAGATGTAGGAAACTTAAACTATATGCAAATGATCCTATCTAGCTAACATGGATTCCTCACCAAGTGGGCCCCCCTTGAGTGAGCATCCAAACTCAATTATGTTGAACTATAGATTTAAAACTTCATTCGCTATTGATAAAAAATGTATTACAAATTCAATTGTAAAGAAACAAAATGTAAACTATAACTGATAATGCCCTCCTTCTCACACAGGAGAAGGGATTTATTTAAAGAAAAACATCTAACTGCTATCTATTCACACCATAAAGATAGGTGGAGCCTTTATTACAAACCTACTAAACATGAAAGGAAACTATAAAACTAGAGATTGAATCAATCCATGAAAGAGGAAGGAAATGCTTTTGACAACAAATCCAACTTCCCACTCTTCCCTAGATTTCCTCAAAGAATTTATTATGATACCTGGGTCTTTGCTTGTTTTCTTCCACCTTGATCTTCCCAAATCCATCTGTGTTGTGCCTGAGGTTTCCTTGTATGCACCTGTTGCAAGACCGGGTCGAGCATCCAGAACATGGGCACAGTTTACCTGGTCAAGGTAGCAGTTTCTAATTTGGTGCACTGCACTCCAGATGTTAGATAAATTTGTGATAATAGACATCAAGATACACATTCATCATTCATGTTTAAGCAACAAATTCATTTCAAATAGACATAACTATAATTCCAAAATAAGTAATCTAGCATCTTCATCCATGCGTAGCATGTTTAGGTATTTCCAATCACAAAATAGGTTTAGTGGCAGCATGCCACATAAAAACAAATATAAGTAAAAGTATCTGGAAAAGCATAATAAGAATGATGAAAACATGGAAAATATCCTAGCAAGATTCTTGCCCCCTACAAAGATCAATGCTTGTCCTCAGGCACTGAAACATTCCTGATCTTTGCAAGTACTTGAAGATCCCCTTTCTATGTCTCACCAATCATAGAGGTGCCCACACACTAGTAATAATCATTGGTACACTCCATTTTAATTTCCCTACTCATTTCCAGGTGTTCATCTACCTCATTATCAATACAACTATATAGTGGTCATAGGAGAAGAGGGGGTTGGATGGAAAGTGGAAGCCACCTTTCAAGATGAGGTTGCCTGCCTAGGTGTATGTACCATTGAACTCTATGTATAGAAGCTCTTAAGTTGATAAGGCTGTGAGGTTCAACCCTCTTTAATGCTAATGGTAATCTTTTCCATCTCTGTCTCAACCCTTATGCTGACCTATTCCCATCCGATAACGAGAGCTGCTCAAATGATGCAAATACCTCTTCCCTTTTATTCAATATCATTTTATGGTGGGTAGAGTCTTTTATCCCATATACTATCTCCATCCAATCATAATACATCCTACAGGGATTATCACTTTTTGGTTGTAAGGGCAGTGTGATATTTTGTTCAACTCCCCTGTATTTTCTTAATTGTTCCCCATATTTGATCTCATTATTGGACCAAGAAAGAAAAGTGGATAGGTGGACATCTCCAACAAATAGAAAAGGATTCCAATAAGTATTAGAGGGAACAACATAATTATGCAGGTAAAGTTCACACAACAAATTCCAGACACAATCTGGGGACTGATCATATGCAGCCACAAACTCTTGTGGTGAATCTATGCTTGTGTATAGATCCCGAAGGACCCTCATCAATTTATACATAATAAATTATTCTTTCAAACACAAATCATAGACCCTAGGAGGTGGTCTGCATTCTATCAATTGGGCAATTAGATGTGTAACCGAATCTAATTTTCTATGTAGTAATTTCACCTCATGTTGTTTCCTACCTAATTCCCTTTTTAACCTATCCTTTTCCAGCTCCCACATTGATTTTTCATATTGCATTTGGTCAAAATAGTCAATGGAAAGGGAGTGTAGTGTTACCTAACTCTTTTGAACTGGATTAGTTGTAGTGACCTATTCTATTGTTGTGACTATGTCTGACCCATCAATGGGTAATTCTTCTGGGGTTGGAACTAGGGCATTTTTCCCTTGATCGACTTCCTACTAAGAAGAAGGTGAATCTATAGTTTCAGCGTATTCTATCCCCATGCATGTTGTTTCCAAATTTACTATTTATGTGTCCCTTTCCTTAGCTACAGGATCTATTTCCATGATTTCCATATATTATGTACATGGGCTTCCTTCTTGTGGTTGTTCTTTTAAAGATTCCTCAATTGGATGTTTAGGAGATGACCCAGTCATTGCAGGTGAGTCCATTTTGTTTGCCTATGGTGTGCTCAAATGACTACTTCATCATGGAGGAGTTTCCATAGACGTAGTATAGCACTTTTTTGATGTCCTCTATTTCTTCATTGGGATGGCTGTAGGAGAAACATGGTTTTATGATAAAATAGGAGTTTCCTCCTCAACATTTGCAGCTATATTTTTCTTGCCCTTTTCTTTCCTCCAAGCACTTTTTTGGGTTTGTGGGGTCTGCAAATCTGAAGAACCCTCAGTTTTCCACTCCCTGGGCTAGGGTTTGGTTTACTAGAAATATTTTTCTTCATTTCAGCCTTTGAAGAAGATGGAATTTTATGCATGGTCTCCAGAATAATGGTTTTGTCCTCATTAGGTGCATCTTCCTCAGGAGCATTTTATTGTGTTTCTTGTAATCTAGGTTGTGTCCCTTCACCTCGTAACTATACATGGGTGCAGAAATAAATTCATCCCATGTCATAGGAGAATTATCCTATGAAAACCTCTCTACCAGAAGTTTTATCAACCCGTGGTGAGTAGCTGCATTCAATTTCCCCTTTCTAACTTCTTCTGAGCTTAGTTGTAAAAAATAATACAGGAAATTGGGTACATTGACAAGGCGGTCATGCTGCAAATGAATCAATAATTTAAAATGCATAGCATGAAAGTAGGAAAATTTTCCCTTCACAAGTAATGTACCTTATCACATAGATAGCCAGTTGGGAGTAATCTTCTGGAAGAGATGTTCTCTTCACCCCATTCTTACTAGTTTCCAATGCAGTGTGTGTGGGCAAGGAGAATTATGCCTTGACCGCTCGTGCATCATGTTCATGCAAAAAAACTTCACCTGTATCAAGAAGTCCTGAAACCTCTCCAATCCATTCTTCTGAAGCTTCCACCCTTAATCCCTTTACATAAGCAACTCCATTGTTGTAAGTGCACAATAATTCCACTGCTATAGCTTCATTGTAACCACTGATCCTGACAAAATAAGTAAGCCAGCCCATGCGGTTAAAGCCTTGGACACTTGCTTGATCCTACAATAAAGATGAGTGATCCCCTGGCTCATGGCGTATTGGTGGCCCTCCCATTGTTACTGTAAAACTCTGCAACCTAAAAAATCCAAATCACTTGAAACCTCCTCTGCAACTGAAAATAGATTTTTCAAAACTCTATCTCTGTATCCTTAATAAAAATTTTGTCCTCTTGTGTTGCCCTGCATTTTGCCTAAGCTTAAGACTAAATAATGCTAGATAAATGCTTTGTGTAGGGTTCTGGGGATTATAGCAGAGGAGAAGTTTGAAAAAATAGAGCTCGAAATATGAGTTGGGTTTGAAAATTAAAACTTAGCAGAGAATTTTGCATTATTTGGGGTTGTCACATCAATTAATTGTAAAATGACTGCACAGTACTACTTATGTCAGGGTTATTATGGAAAAACATGAGTTAATGAGTTAACGAACTGCCCCCTATGAAAATTATGACATGTGTGGTTAGGAAGTACAAAAACACTCATATGAAGCACTAATATTATTTACAATGGAATGTATAATAATGTCTAACGAAAATAAAAAATGTTACAAACAATAAATGAAGTCATACCTGAAGAGTAATCATGAATAAATGCCTAAATTCAGAAAGATCGGATGATGTGTGCAAAGTGAAAATTAATGAGTGGCATAATAATGATGGGACATGTAAGTGAAAATGGAAGAAAAGATTGATGGGATGTGATGTGATGGTAACTTTATTGCGGAGAGAGATATTTTCATGGGAAACAAAATTTTCATTATGACTATTTTGCAGTGAAGTCAAAGAGATGACTGGAGCAAAAAATCTCCCCAATTGGCTACAGGATGTTTGTCAGCTGGAGGAGGTCCATCAGCTGTAGGAGTGTCTTTAGCTAGAGGAGGTCCATCAGATGCAGGTGTGTCTTCAGCTAGAGGAGGTCCATTGGCTACAAGAGTGTCTTCAAATTGCCACAAGAACTCTTCTTTAGTGGTGGGTTTATGGTACACACGGAGTCTATGACCATTGACCAATAACTGGAAGCGGGCAGGGTCAATTGTAGATAATTAGACTGCACCATTAGAAAATGCTTTTATAACCTCATAAGGGCCAAACCAACGAGTTGTAGGCTTACCTTGATTCTCTTGAAATTGGGAGTCATATAGAAGTTCCTAGTCACCAGGAACAAACCATTTATTTCGTATGTGTGAATCATGCCATTTATTTCATTAAAGATGAATCAATTTGGAGTTCTGTAAAGCTGCCTTGTAGATCTCATCCAGATAATTAAGCTATAGGAGCCTCTCTTGCTGAGCCATAGGAAGATTTAAGTTGAGATGTAATGTTGTGCATAAATTTTTATGCTCAAATTCTATGGTCATTACAAATATCTTTCCATAAACCAACTCAAAAGGTGTAAATCTAGTAGGGGTTTTCCATGTGGTGCAGTAGGCCCACATAGATTCTTATAATTGTCTACTCTAGTCTATTTTGTGCAACTGAACTATCTTAGTGAGGATGGCCTCAATTTACCTATTGGTGATCTCGGCCTGACCATTCGCCTAGGGATGATATGGACTAGACTTCCTGTGGTGAATGTTGTATTCCTCCATAAGTGCAGTGATCATATTAGAAGTGAATTGAGCTCCCTAATCCATGAATAGTTCCTATGGAACACCATACCTAGTAAATATTTCCTCATAAAAAAATTGTACAACCCTGTTATCCCTTGCATGCTTCATAGACCGCACTTCTACCCATTTAGTAACATAGTTAGTACAAACCAAAATGTAAGAGTTGTCATTTGATGGGGGATGAATTGGTCCCAAAAAATCTATTCCCCATTTATAAAATGAAATGAATATTACCTAAGGAAGTAGAGGCATTTCATTTGATTTGGTGGGCCAGCCCATATGCTGACATCTATCATGCTTGCGGGTGTAATTGGCTACATCTTTATAGAGAGTGGGCCAGTAATAGCCAGTATTGAGTATCTTCATGGCTGTACATTTGGCCACAAAATGGCCACCACAAGGTTCATCATGGAAGGCATGGAGTATATCATAGGTCTCATACTCATCAATACACCTTCTCAGGATCTCATCGGGTCTAGTGTAGAAGAGACAGTCGGCCAACCAAGAAAATTTGAAAGTCTTTTCAATTAATACCCTCTTTTCCTTGGAAGAAAAATGTGGTGGTACCTTTTGAGTAACCAAATAATTGGTGATGTTGGAATACTAGGGGGTATGAGTGGAAATAGAAAATAGTTGTTCATCTAGAAATTTATCATCTATGAAATTTGGGTCATCATCATTCTGTAATCTGGAGAGGAAATCAACCACTACATTGGTTTTGCCCAGTTTATCCACTATCGTGATGTCAAACTCTTGTATCAAAAAGAGCCATCTAGAAATAATGTCTGAAATAATAGGCTTGTTTACCAAATACTTGATGGATTCATGATCAGTATGCACAAATATTGGGTAACTGGTTATGTAGTGGCAAAACTTATTCAGTGCATAAATTACAGTGCGGAGTTCTTTTTCAGTTACTGTGTAGTTCAACTCTGCTCCCTATAGATTCTTACTTATAAAGTAGATGGCATGCTCTACTAGTCCATCTTTCTATCCAAGAATAGTGCCTACACCATGGTTAGAGGCATCTGTGTGGATGTGGAATGGTAATTCCCAATTAGGTTCTCTAAGAAATGGTGCCTGTGTAAGTACTTTCTTCAGCTGCAGGAAGGATTCTTCACAAGATATTGTCTAGACGGACTTTAAATCCTTTGTGAGTAGGGAGTACATGGGCCCAAATATTTTTTTGAAATCCTTTATGAATCACCAGTAGTAACGATCATGTCCCAGAAAGATACGAACATCCTTCTATTTGGTGGGAGTAGGGAGGTTCATGATGACTTTAATTTTTTCTAGATCCACTTGTATTCCCTTGGCAGAGATGTAGTGACCTAACACCACACCTATCTACATCATCATGAAGCATTTCTCATTTTCGAGGGACAAATTATGCTCCTTACACTTGGTAAGAACTCTTCCCAAATTGACCAATTCTTCCTCATAGGTTTCCTCATAAGTTGTGAAGTCATCCATGTATATTTCCATGTAATCATGGGAGATATCAGCAAAATGTTGATAACTACATGTTGGAATGTAGCTGGAGAATTACAGAGGACAAAAGGAAGTATAGAGTAAGAAAATGTTCCCCAAGGGAAAGTGAATTTTGTTTTCTCCTAACTATAGGAAGGATCCTGATCTGGTTGTAGCCACTATACCCGTCTAGAAATGAAAAATAATGCTTTCTTGCTAGGGAATCTAGGACTTGGTCAATAAATGGCAGGGGAAAATGGTCCTTCTTGGTGGCATTTTTAAGTTCCCTATAGTCGACACATACTTGCCACTTTCCTCCTTTATTTAGGACAATAACTAAAGGTGAGACCCACTGGCTGTTAGAGATTGGGTAGATAAAACTGGCATTCAGTAATTTTTGTAACTCTATTTTGATAATTTCTCTCAATGTAGGGTTTATACGCCTTTGGAATTGTCTGAAAATATGTTTTTCTTCTTTTAGGGAGATTCGGTGGGTACATAGTTTTTGGTCTAAACCTTTTATGTCAGAATAATCCCAGGTGAAGGCCGTGGCATTGATTTTTAGCAAGATGGTCAATGATGTCTTTTGTTGGTTTGTAAGTTGGCTATTAATATGTAAGCAACAGTCAGGAGAAACTTCCAACTAATTTGTGAGTTCTACTATAGATTCATCTATTAATGGAGGCACTTGGACCTCATGGGGAAGCAGTTGGTGGTAGAGGTTCTCAGATGCAGGATAGGGAGGTAAGGCGCAATCAGGGTACAAAGCTTGCAGGGAGAAATTATGGGTATTGAGACAGTTAATGGATTCTAAATCATGACCATATAGGTTTTGTAGAGTGTTGGTGATTATGGTGTCCTCCTCCTGTAGCTGTAGGAAAGGATCCCTTTCTAACATCATGAGTTGGGATATTGAATTGACTACTTCGGCCTCCTCTCCAATGTCAGGCCATATTGGTAAGGCAAAATCCATTTGTGGTTGTGCTGGCAGATATAAAGCTAATATCTTAGTATACTGACCATTTGAAATGGTCATACCTCCTATAATGCCCCACCAGGGAACCTAGGAGAACTTAACCTAAACATGACATTGAGTTCATAGAATGATTTTTATTTTTTAATGTTTACAGACAATATAAATAACAATGCGGAAGAAACACAATGAAGAACAAGACATACATGAAATACAACTCAACAAGGATTACAACTCTTGAGGTTTCCTTGACATAGAATTACTTAAGAAAACTAATCTACGATTACAATAATAAAGATCTGACATAAAGGTTTACATAATCTGAAACCAATAACATACATCTCAATAATAAAGATTACATATACATTAGATACCATAAGGTATACTACCTAATCAGCATCCACTGCACAAGTTGTAGGGTATGTAATAATACATAACAATATAATATAATACATCCTCCAAAGGATATCCACCAAAATACACATAAGGTAAAAATATACAACTCATGAAACTACACAAGTTTCCAGAAGATGAAGAAGATAGAAGAAGAACTGCATCAAGGATCATCAAAGAATGAAGACGAATGTCGGATCTCAATGGTAATAAGAACCACTACCACCCAACCACATGGAACCAAAGGTCCACTCCCACTGTACTGAGGAGATAATAATAGGCCCACACACATGGGGTAAACAACAAGAATACAAACAAGGTAAACATGACCTCATACACCATGCATAGGAAGATCCTAGAAGCACTCTAATCCAAAACAAGGAACACTAAACAACACCAGAGGTACTGAAACATGTAGGATAACCTAAGCTATATATAGGAAGGTGTCATCATGTACGTCGCATCCTTGAGTTTTGTCCTAGTAATCCATTAATGGATTCTGACACCCAAGTGACTATACATGGCATCAGTGACCTTTCATATAGACAAGATCACTAATGATGCCTAAACCCGCACCTCGAAAGGGGGCAAGCATCAACTCATCCTTCATCTTAGCCTATATTAGCACTCAAGCATGGGTGAGGCATTAATCTTATTAGTTTAATACTAGGTCAGCCTAATTAGATTAATTATGTTATCACTTGTTACCACTAATTAGATACAGACAAGATCACTAATGATGCCTAAACCTGCACCTCGAAAGGGGGCAAGCATCAACTCATCCTTCATCTTAGCCTATATTATCACTCAAGCATGGGTGAGGCATTAATCTTATTAGTTTAATACTAGGTCAGCCTAATTAGATTAATTATGTTATCACTTGTTACCACTACTTACAATAAGCAAATCCTAGCAGCCACTTGTGGGCTCCGGTACTTATTGCAAGCCACCTCCTACTATACAACTAGGTAACCTACCCTAGGTTTACAAAAGAACATCACAAAGGTATATCAAAAACCTCATCTCTGATTCCTGCTCATATAGGGATACACCCCTAGAGAATCATAAAGAATATCAAAACAAGGTCAAAACTCTAACATCTGGTCATTGCCCACACAAGAACTATTGGTTCTCAATCGACCAATACCACATACAGATAACATCACATGATCACACAAGACTAGTTGAGACAACTCAGGTTGGGTAAAAAGATTGAGACCCAAAATCGATAACAACATGAACAAGCACTGAAGCACATAAAACATCACATAACTGAAACCCCAAAAACCTCTGGTTTTACCTCCTGATAACAAACTAATCCCAATAGACAACTGACACATAATAGTTTCATATAAAAGAGGAACACACGATCCTATTTAGATTACATTCAAAAAGACATATCCTGACATGATAAAAAAATGATTCCAGAAAGACAACAATAATTCAATGATAAACTTATTTATAGATAACACTATTCAAATTAGTTTATCTGATAAATTACTAACACAATATAATTCAATTTCCAAAAGAAAATGTACATTAAGCCTTTACAGATTAATTTATACCACTCACATCATATAAATTAATCCAATAAATAATTACTGAAAACTAACTACAATTACAAGTAAACGTCCATTGGAATCAACCACATAACAATCAGAGCTTTCAACATAAGTATCCAAATATAGGTCACTATGAATAATTCCAGATTCCATAAATAGACAAGTTAAAAAGATAAAAACCTCATTCCCTAAAACAAACTACTCATTTTAGATATATCATGATTTCTAATTCAAGTGAGTTAAAAATAATCCCTATCTTCCAACCCGTATTATCCTCTAGTTCCGACGACATTAAATCAATTAAATTCTATTAACTCCATTAATCACCCAACCTTAGTTTTCATAATAATGTTATAACTACTATTCATTAATCTTAATTAATAATTACTAATTAATTAAGGACTTAAAAATAGCAATAACAATTATTAAATAATATAAAAAGAAAACTAAATAATAACCATGTATAAAAAAAATAAACTAACATTACTAATATCCTTTTAGTAACACCCACTTTAATTTTTTTTAAATAAACAAATTACAAAATAAACTAAAGTCTAACTCTTAATAAATTAAATAAAGATAACTTAAATAATTTATATATACAAACTAAGCTTTTAAACAAATAAATAAATTTTTTATTTAAATAACATTTAAATAAATAAATAAAAATTTAACTTAAATATCTTTTAAATTAAACAAAATAAAAAAAAAAAATTAAAACACATGGTGGGGGGTCTCGACCCCACCCCGCAGCCCTTTCACATGGTATGTCCCGCGGGGGTCCCGTGGGACCTGCGAGCCCCATGGTCCCCTCTGTGGGAACCCATAGCCGCAGCCCATGGGCCCTGCGGCCCACAGTTTCTACCATGGTACCCGCAGGGTACCTTGCGCAGTGGCAGGGGGTAGGTGGTGGCCCCCACCACTCTAAGTTATTTTTTTTAAATTATTGTTTTCAATTAAAACAAACACTTCACCTTTTAAAATATATTTTTTTTTCCTCTTTTTTTTATTAAACAAATTCCTCTCTTAATTTGTTTATTTATATTTTATTTATTTTATTTAATTTTGCTGGTGAATTTAAATAAAAATAGACTATAATATTTAAACAACAAGCTGCTATTTTCCTTAATAATTAATTTTCTTCTTCCCAATAATAATAAATTAATCAAACCATGCCTTTGCAATAGTAGAGGTATAGTAATTTTTTTGGAACAAAGAGTTCTAAACGAAGGAGTAAGATTTTTATGCCACATGCAAATTGATAACAACAAGGAGGGTTCCAAAACAATTCATTAATCTTTCAAGGAGGGTTCTGTTTTTCTTTTAACATGCAATTAACTCCATTATCATGGCTTTCTTGCAGATCTGGACCTAGAAATTCAGCCAAGGACCTAGTAAGGCAAGGTACCTTCCTTCTAAGGTGATTTTCTCATAGATCTGAGGGTTTGAAGGCAATTTCCAGCAGTTTCAATCAAAGAAGACATTTTTAAACAAATTAAACCCTAAGGGAAAAATTGAAGACAGATTCATTCCAATTGAAAACTCTCAATACCCATTTGCACCCAAAGCAATAAATTGAAACCCTTTATGCCCACTAGCACAGATCTGACATGTAAACATGAATCGAGACACAAAATTGATCTAAGAACACACTTCTCAATTTTAACCAAAATTCCACACAATGATCAATCAAGGAAGCTTCACACAAACGATCCTAGCTTTTCAGATGCACAGAAGACAGGGATATGAAAGCTAGGATTGACAAGAACAAGATCCTACCTTTATAACTGATGAGAGGAACAAACCTACAAATCCAAGCAAGAAGAATCCACAAATGCTCCAAAATTTCTCTCAAGCTTTTCAAAATCCTCCATCACCTGATTTTCCTTTCTCCCCTGATTGAACAACCTCCAAAATGGCTTTCAATCCAAGGATATAGAAAACCAAGCAATTAGGTTTTCAAAAAGTGAAAACCCTAATGGAAAATAAATTATCTAATTATTAATTAAAATAATTCCTTTATTTTCAATTTT
>MU226334.1:348257-359863 GCA_018584345.1 Thuja plicata | reverse complement strand
TTATTAATTAAAATAATTCCTTTATTTTCAATTTTCACTTAAAGCACATGCATAACTCAACTTTATAATATCAAAGCAAAGTGTTTAATTGAAAATGCATGAGAGATAATTTTAATTAAATAAATCACTTAATCATGCAACTAAAGAAATACTTAACAAATCAACTTTGCACAACTAATTACAATTAATGGAATTTAATATTTATTAAATCTCAATTATTTAAATCAAGACTTAATAATTAAATCAATTAATTAAATATAGGCATTTAATAAACATTTAATTATTAAATAGCCATATATTTCATATATCAATGTTTTAACCTTAATAAAGGTGCAATACTTAACATTAATATTTTCCATAAATATTCATTCAATGAATTAAGCCAAAAAGCATCATTAAATCACCTGAAACCCATCTAAACACATAAGCCACAGAACAAAAAAAAACTGAAACATAAACCCAAGCACACACAAACAGGGTCATGAATCCACGTCATTGGACGGATTCAAACACTAGGGTAGTCAATCAGATTCTTGCCCAGTTCTAGGACAAAGTAAAGGTTTAGGGTATGGATTTGGACCTGAATATTATCTCCCCTCTCTTACCATTGAGATTAATGCGATAGGGCACACTCACTCCTGCCAATTCAGGGAAGACGTAGCCTGGTACCTGCAAACCTATCATCACAAAGACGAACATACATGCATATATCATATGACAAACAATGGTTGAGACTAGGTTATCGTGTGGATCTCGCCAAAGCAAGTAACTACAACTCTGTCACATACCATACCAAACACAATAGACATAAATGCAAAGCATACCAATGATCCATGTGCATATAAATATCAGGTCAGTATTGTCAGAAAACCATAATCAAAATGACATCCTAACATAATCATAACCATTATGAAATAATCATACATCATATGCAAATAGTTTATATAATACAACTAATCATGGATCAATAGAATAATAAAAATTAAAGCATGATTATCCTTAAAATCACCTGAAAAGCCAACACATACATACTATGGTCTAAAAGATATCATAAATTGACACAAACAGACAGACAAAGGGGTAGGTATTACACCTCTAGAGAGGCATCCAATAAAGGAATCAGTAGTAGCTAGCCAGGGTCAACCAAGAATTATGGGATAGCCTCCTAATGTGGCTTTAGGCGAGAGGATCATAAAGTTGGCAGGGTAAGACCAATTTTCAAGGTCAACAACTATATCCTCCACTACCCCATCAGGTTCGACTATGATGTTACTGCATGATATCCTTTGTCATGACATTTATGGTAGCTCCTAGGTCAATTAAAGCATTTTTTATGGCTATCCCATTAATGATTACTTTGACAACTGGGCTATCAAGATCAGAATACTCGGGGACCACTATCTTGTCGAGCATGATATAAGAAAGTTTACCCAGGACATGGATTGTCTTGGGGTCCTTCCACTTACGACCAGGTTTTTTAAGGAAGGCTTCCTTGATAGCCTTCCCATATGTGGGAACATAATTTATTTCCTAGAAAAACGAAATTTGAACATTAATTTTCTTTAATTGATCTAGGATGTCAAAGGTTGCATCTTCCTTATGTTTAGAGTCATCAACCCACAACCTTTGTGGAAAGGGAGGTTGAGTTGTCTGTACTGGTGCTGGTAATATTGTTAGACCTACTAGAGTGGACTCTGGCATAGTTTGAGGTAGGGGCTCATATGGAGTTACTTCAATTATAATAAGAGGTGTGGGAAGAGTGGTGCTAGACTGTAAATGAATGTCATTGATTGCATATGCAGGGTACTAGTTTAGATCAACTGAATAGACATTTTGTTGAGGTGTTGGTGGCCTATTATTAGGATTCAGTTGAGGTTGTGTACAGAGTTGAGTAGGCTTAGGAGGTGTTGTTTTGGTTATAGGAGGTGGCAGAAGGGCTTGTTGTTATGGTTGTTGTGGTGGCTGTAGGAGTCCTTGCTGCTGGTTTGGCCATTGCTAACCCCCACACCATTGAGGGTTTTTTTTCCAATTCCCTTGGGTTTGTTGCCAATTCCCTAGGGTTTTTTCTATTGAGGACTTGGGTAAGGTTTCCACTAAGGTTGAGGATTATTCCAAGGAGGGTATTGATTATTCACAGGTTGTTTCCATTGATTACTATAAAATGGACCAGTAAAAGTAAGCGAGTCCTGACTCATACCTTGTCTTTGATCCCACGGTCTTCATTGTGCAATGAAGAATAATTTCTCATCATCCCCTTCAATTGGCTTGTAATAAGTGGGTAGATGTGTAGTCTCCATGTTGGAAACAAATTTGCAATGATAATCTCTCTTCTTCTGTCTACAATGTGGACATAAATCTGCTAGCATAGCTCTGGCCTCCTCATGTTTATTTTTTGCATGCATTGTGTCCAAATGGGTGGCTATGTTATTGATAATGTCCTGCTTAAAGTCAGACATAAAATGTCTGATTTCTGCCCTTGAGGCTCTAGCACCAATAGTTTTTCCTATTGTGGCTCTGTATCCTCTGCCCTTCTTCGTCGTGGCTCTTGTATAATTGAGGTGGACTTTCTTGATATCACCCCATGTGGATTGGGTGATATCTCCTCCAGCCATAAGATCCAAGGCCTCAGTGCATCCTTCATTTATACCCTGTAGAAAGAGAAGTTTTTGGGACTCCTCATTAAGCTGATGATGAGTATTTTTTTGCAAGCTGAACAAGAATCTTGACACATAATCCTCTAGGCTTTCATCCTCATTTTGGGTCATCTTGAAGATGTCATCCCCTCTCATATCATTTCCTCTACAATATTCTTAGTATTTCTCCAGGAATGTTACCTTCATTTAATCCCAATTATGAACAACATCCTAACCTAAGCCCATAAACCATCTTAATGCAGACTCATTAAGAGTTGCAGGAAACAATTTGAGCCTATGGGAATCCATGGTGTAGTTGTAACTATGTAAAAGGATGTAAAAATCAAAGAGAAAGGTATCTGGATCTTCGGTAACTAGGCCATAAAATTTTGGAAGATCTGATGAGGGAATATTCTTGAGGTTGTTGTTATCATGCTGATCAGTAATGGAAAATGGAAAGGTAGGAGGGTTTTCCATCCTGGATGGACACTGAGGGAGACCTTGTAGTTGGTAAACGACTACAAGTAGTGGATTTTCTTCTTGATTGTCTGGGTTTTGGATTCTGAGATTGGCTAAGGCTTCTGCAAATGGATTAAAATCTAGTTCACCTTCTAGAAGGTGAAATTTCAGTGGATCACCTTCTGAAGATGATGATGATGATTCTGATAAAGGAAGGTTGACAATTGCATCCATGAACTAACCCTCCTCTTTGTCTTCATCTGGTACAAATATATCTCCTAAATGGTTGTTGGGGTAGTTGGGTAAGTACCTTCCTAGAGTGTCTCTTCTTCTTCTATGCATACAGGTAAGTGAAATATTTTGACACTAGAGTGAAATTTTTTTTGATAGAAAACCCTTTTTAAAAAGGATGTACATGCCAAAATTGAAAACTACCAATGGATGAGGGAAAATACTTGGGTTGACATCATCCTCGACATCAACACCAAAAATGATCAATTATATTTAAGGTATCAAATACTAGGCAAGTACCATAACTCAAAGATTGGACATCTGGCTGAGAAACTATCCTCCTTTATAGAAACTCATTTAATTTATTAGCCCAGGGATGTATTACTTGAAATGGGTCAGCAAAGTATATGCACCAAGGATTTTTACTCAGACCACGCTATGGCTACAGGAAACAAATTACTTTTGAAGGGAAACTATTTTAAAGCTATAGAGAATGATAGAAAGGAAATACAAAAGTGAAAGTGATTGAAGGAACATAATAACTTGAAAATATTGGAAAACATAACCATAGTGCTTCAACAGCTTTGCCTCTTTGGCTGTAGGAAGTGTTGGACTACCCTGTGGCTTTTGGCTATAGGAACTATGTTAACACCAGAATTATAAAACCAAGATCTAGGAAAATTAAACTATATGAAAATGATCCTATCTAGCTAACACAGATTCCTCAGCAAGTGGGCCCCCTTGAGTGAGTATCCAAAATCAATTATGCTAAACTATAGATTAAAAACTTCATTCACTATTGATAAAAAATGTATTACAAATTCAACTGTAAAGAAACAAAATATAAACTATAAGTGATAACGCCCTCCTTCTCACATAGGAGCAAGGATTTATTTAAACAAAAAACATCTAATTTCTATCTAGTCACACCATAAAGATAGGTAGAGTTTTATTACAACCCTAATAAACATGAAAGGAAACTACAAAATTGAAGATTAAATCGATCCATAAAAGAGGAACTAAATGCTTTTGACAACAAATCCAACTTCCCACTCTTCCCTAGATTTCCTCAAAAAATTTATTGTGATGCCTGGGTCTTTTCTTGTTTTCTTCCACCTTTATCATCCTGAATCCATCTGCACTGTACCTGAGGTTTCCCCGTATGCACCTGCTGCAAGACTGGGTCGAGCGTCTAGAACATGGGCACTGTTTACCTGGTCAAGGTAACATTTGCTAATTTGGTGCACTGCACTCCATATGTTAGAGAAATTTATGATAACATACATCAAGATACACATTCATCATTCATGTTTAAGAAAAAAATTCATTTCAAAAATACATTACTATAATTCCAAAATAAGTAATCTATCATCTTCATCTAAGCGTAGCATGTTTAAGTATTTCCAATCACAAAATAGTTTTGGTGGCAGCATGCAACATAATGACAAATATAAGTAAAAGTATCTGGAAAAGCATAATAAGCATGGTGAAGACATGGAAAATATCCTAGAAAGAGAATTTCCTAGGGCTTCTAAAGTATGGCATTAATATGCCCTATCAGGGCATTTGAGTCATAAGAAATACAACATCATCTAACAAAGTTTACTAATAGCATGTGATCTAAGAAAATTGCCTTACAATATTTTTCAACAGTAATCCCAACCCAACCTACTTATCAAAATCCATGCACAAGCTTAGAAAATTTGAAACTCTTTTCAAGCATTTAATTGACCCTTTAAATCAAAGCATGAAGAGAAATTCACATATCTCACAACAAGACACTAAATGAGAGTAACTCTTTGTTTTATTCCATTTAAAACTTGACTTATTTGCACATTGGAGAGATCTGAAATCAAAATTATATTTCAACAAAAACCCTATTTTATCTCTGATATACAATATTCATACAACCTAAAGACTCAAAAATTGCAAAAGGTCTCAACACAAATACATCAGAAATTTTTCTATGAAAGATTTTACAATGTTGATCATACCCAACAAAACTTGCTACTATAACAAAAAAAAATGGAACCTTTGCGAACAAGAAGGAAGAAGAATAAATAGAGGAAGGGAAAACTCCAGATTGCATCTACTGTTGACACTTGTCCCTCTTCTGGTTTGATTTGTAAAAATATTCTTCAACTGCCCAAAAAACTGAAAATATATGATTCATCTAGTGATCTATCCTCTTTTACTCACCAAGAAATAATCATTGTTGGTTTTTATTTCACCTCTAATGAGTAGGTAAGAAAATTTTAACAACATTTTACCCTCATAGGTAAAACACATCTCCATTTGTAAATAAAACTTCATGCCTAGATTCACCTAGCCACAAGTGATTCTCAAATAAAAAATACAACAACATTCCTGATGACATGTAACTGATTGAATTTTTGATAATGTAAAGTTAAAGATAATGCAAGACATTAAATCACTTAATGGTTTGTATTTTCATTGATGTCAACTTGATATGTACATAATTCCAAAGACTTCAGAGAATCAATGGAACAAAGGTTATGCTTTCAACAATACATAAAATTCAAGTATTCACTAAGTGATAAACAACACTGACGAAGTGCACACCATTGGTAAAGGCAAAGAAGAAAAGTCATAGTGATACCCGAAGAGCAGGAGACAGTGTTTCCTGATGAAGCAAAACCACAGGATGCTTGACGAGCTAAAAATAGAGTTTCCCAATGAGTAAATTTCCAATGTTGCCCAATGGACAGAGATCCTGAAGCTAACTAGAATCACACCGACGGAACTGTCAGTTGTCACTGACGAATAACTATAGAGTTGACTGACAGAATAGAGAGTTCAAAAAATGACAAAATATCTAGCTGGCAAGAGCTAAAGATAGACTTAACTATTTGTTTTGTTTGTTTTATTCAACCAGAGTTAAGTGATTGATTTAAAGATGATTTGTACAGTTGGCAAAAAGATAACTATGAGATAAATTAGGAGTTATGCTTTAAATCAAATTGGCTGGTTTGTTTTTCATGCCAAGAATCAAGAATCAAGAAATAGTGAATATCATGTCCATATAAGAGACAAGCTTAATTAATTTATGAATGGGATTAAGGGGAGTGAATAGAAAGAGGATGTTGAAGAGATACTGATGAAGAATATCTTCATACAGTCCTGATGAATCAAGCTAAAGGAGAGCTAAATAATTCTACAAACACCAAAGAACAGTGAAGCACAACATCACAGAACAGAAAGTGTGGAGCACAAAGAATTGAATTGATACATTGAGCAGAGAGGTAATGTACTTAAATAGATCTGAAAATCTGCAATTCAAAGTTGCATCATGAACAAGTCATAGTGTTTCAGTTTAACCATTGAAGCATCAAGTCTCTTAACAGAGCAAGAGTTAACAGTCTTCTATATATTGAGGTACATCCCAAAGAGTGCCAAAAAGGTTGATTCATGAAAGTAGCATTGGACTTGCCTGATACCTATTGAAAGTCTAAGAAGGAGGTTGATTCAAGGATGGTAGCAAAAGATGCCTGAGACTAAGTGACAACCTCTATGTATAAAATCCTCTAACAAGGTTTCACTTAATAGTGTGTTTGTAACCTTTAATAGGGTTGGCTCCTAACAGGGCTCACTTCAGGAAGAGTGAAAATTTTGGGTACTGGTCCTAGTGGTTTTTCCCCTAACAAGGTTTCCGTGTTAAAAATTCATGTGTTATGTGTGTATGATTCATTTCTTTATTATTTTGTATCTAACATAGTTTACACTGGGTTGATCGGTATACTTTTCTTATTTACTAAGTTTCGGTAAATAGTTATACTGCTTATCGGTAATCAAAGAGAGAATAAGGAAAGAAAAGGAAAACTGACAGACTGTTAAATCATTATAAGTATTTCATGGCATGCATCTTTTAGGGACATAATAATCTGAGGTTTATTGATTGGTGGTTAAGTTTGAAAGGATAAATTTTTGAGGCCACTAATTCACCCCCCCCCCCCTCTCAGTTATTACTAACAATTGACATCAGAGCTCGTGTTCTTAGAAAAGAAGGTTTCAAGACATAAGTCAAGATCACAAGATGAACAAATGAGATGTGCCCAAGTTGAACAAAGACAAATTTGCTTCATGGAAAAGTAGGATAAGACTCCACTTATCAGGTATTGGTAATGATGTTAATCAATTCCTAGATACTGAATATGTGTTTCCTATAGGATCATTAACAGTAGATTGATTGAGAGAGAAGCATGACCACAACTACATGGTAATAGAGCTTTCTTCTTCACTCTCTGATGTAATTTTAAGATGTAAAGGATTGCAAAAATGCAAAGAAGATGTGGGACAAACTGAAGTTTGTATATGGAGGTGATACAAATGTTATGAGAGCCAAGGCAGAAAGCCTTAGAGGGAAATTTGATGATCTCAGAATGAAAGAAGGAGAAAACATCACATAGTATAGCACAAGAATAAAAGAAGTAGTCAATGCTATATGAGGAGTTGGAGGTACACTTGAAGAGGAGATAGTGGTAAGTAAAATCTTAAGAACCTTACTACATGTATATGCTATTAGAGTTTATTCCATTCAAGAAATGAGAGAAGTAGAAAAAAATATAGTTACTCTTGATAGTTTAATTGGTAGACTGATTTAATTTTGAAATGAATAACTTTGATAATAGTGTCTTACCAAACTTAGAATCTGCATTTAAGTCTTCTATGAGAATAAGCAAATCAAGTCACAGACACACATCTAGAAGAGATATTGAAAGTGAAAGTGAAGAAGAATATCTAGATGAAATAGAAGCACTTATGGCTAGAAGAATACAGAGAGGCAAAGGTAAATACATTGGTAAGTTACCACTTGTATGCTTTAATTGTAAAGAGATTGGACACTTTGCTACAAGATGTCCTGATAGAAGAAAAGATGACAGAAGTAATGATAGATCTTTTGAGAAGAAATCTGATAGAGGTGATAACATAGATTACAGAGGTTACCAACAAGAAAGAAGAGATACCCAAGACTACAAGGACAAAGGCAAGAAAGCTAGCTACCTAGCTGCTTGCAAAGATGAAGATACTGACACCGAACCTGATGAAGACATAAAGATGGTATTTGTGGCTGTGAAGGATGATTTAGATGAAGATGAAAGGTATGTAGAAATTGCACTCATATCTAAGGTCAGCAAGAATGACATCTGGATTATAGATAGTGGCTGCACTCATCACATGACCGGTGACAAAGAAAATTTTAACACTTTTGAGTATTATAATGGTGGTACAGTAAGAATGGGTAATGATACACCTTGTCCAGTTGAAGGTAAAGGAACTATAATATTGAATAACCTGATTAAATGTGAAAATGATTATTGGGTAAAAGGATTGAATTACAATCTGTTGAGTGTTTCTCAGCTGAATAATTCAGGACACAAAGTAGCATTTGAGAATAAGAAGGCAAAGATCTTCAATGAATCAGGAAGACTGATTGGTACCGGTGACTAGATTAAAGGTAACTTATTATATCTGAATGATACTAACACCACTTGCTTAATGAATAGAAATGAAGAAATATGGTTGTGGCACAAAATATTGTGTCATGTGAATTTTGACAACATAATGAAAATAAGCAGAAGGAGAAATGTAAGAGGCTTACCGACGATGACAAAGCCAGACAACATCATGTGCAAAAATTGTCAAAAAGGTAAAATGACAAAGTCTAGTTTCAAAATTAAAACCCATACATCTAATGATATTCTAGAATTAGTCCATACTGATTTATGTGGACCAATGAGGACAAAGAGTTATTATGGAGATAGATATTTTATTCTCTTTATTGATAATTACTCTAGAATGATGAGAGTTATGTTTCTTAAAGATAAATCTGAAGCATTCAAGATGTTTAAATCGTATAAAGCTATGGTAGAGAAACAAAGTGGTAAGGATTTGAAATGCTTGAGGTCAGATAGAGGAGGATAATTTATATCAGATGAATTCACTAATTTCTGTAATGAGCATGGTATAAAAGATAGGTTTCTGCACCAAGAACACCACAGCAAAATGGGATTGCTGAGAGAAGGAATAGAACAATAGTTGATTGTGCTAGAACACTGATGATAGAGAAAGGAATCACCCAAATATTTTGGAGGGAAGTTGTCAGTACTGTTGTCTATATACTTAACAAAGTACAATTGATGAAGGACACAAAGAAGACACCTTATGAGCTATGGTATGGTAAAACACCCAATGTAAGTTACTTCAAGATCTTTGGTAGTCAATGTTATGTCTTAAAGGATGATATAAATGGAAATCTAGATTCCAAGAGTGATGAAGGTATTTTTCTGGGGTATTCTACCAAGAGCAAAGCTTATAAATGTCTTATCAAGGCTTCTAAAAAAATTGTTGAAAGTGCAAATGTAAAGATAGATGAATTTGTAGAAAAGAATGAGTTGGAAACCACAAAATAACTAGAGGAATACAACAAGTTTGTATACTATGAAGAACCCAACACTCTGCTCGAGAAATAGTGCTTAATTCTAGAACAACAGAATGTTGCAACTGACAGTCAGACTGCAATTACCGATGGTCAGGATGATAATCAAAATAATGTGCAAGGTGATGAAGAACAAAATGAAGGTCAAAATGATGATCAAGCTGATACACAAATATTTTTACCTGTACTTGAAAGATATGTAAAGAACCATCCAGAGATCCAGATCATAGGATATAAGAAAGTTGGTACAAGAACAAGAAGTAAGTCTTTAAACTCAAATTGTTTAATTTGAACCAAAATCTGTCAATGCTGCACTAGATAATGAGGAATGGATAAGTGTTATGAATAATGAGATTGAGAATATTGAGAAGAAAAATACATGGTCACTTGTGTCAAGACCAGATGACAAGAATGTCATTGGTATAAAATGGATATTCAGGAATAAGTTGAATGAGAATGGAGAAGTCACAAGGAACAAAGCAAGACTAGTATGCAAGGGGTATGCATAAGAAGAAGGTATATACTATGGAGAGACCTTTCCACCCATTTCTAGGCTAGAAGGAGTAAGAATACTACTTGCTTATGCTACATTCAAAGGATTCAAGGTATATCAAATGGATGTCAAGTCAGCATTCCTAAATGGAATACTTGAAGAAGAGGTATACATTGAGGAACAAGAAGGGTTTGTCGATCCAGACAAGAGAAACATGGTATGTAGACTTCACAAAGCCTTGTATGGATTGAAACAAGCTCCTAGAGACTGGTATGAATGAATTAATTCCTATCTAATAAGTATTGGGTTTGCAAGGACTAGTGAAAATAGTAATCTTTATTTAAAGGAAGATACTGATGCTAACACTTTGATTGCTGAAATATTTGTCAATGACATCATATTTGGAGGCAATGATGCTATGAAAATTATTTTCTAATGAGATGAGAAAAGAGTTTGATATGTCTATGTTTGGAGAGATCAAGTTCTTTCTTGGTCTATAGATCATTCAAAAAAGTGAAGGTATTTTCATTACACAGTCCAAATACATTAAAGAGGTCCTAAAAATATTCAAGATGGAAGATTCCAAACCAGTTGGAACACCGATGGATACTGGATGTAAGTTAACAAAGGATGACAAGACAACAAAGGTAAATCAGACTTTGTATAGATCAATGATTGGAAAACTCATGTATGTTTTACACACTAGACCAAATATTGCACATGTAGTAGGAATTGTTGCTAGATTTTCTGCTAACCCTAGGGAATCACATATGACTGATGTGAAAAGAATTCTAAGATATTTGAAGAATAATGAGGAATTTGGCTTATGGTATAGAAGAGAAGGAAAATTTGAACTTAAGGTGTTTACCGACGCTGATTGGGCTTAAAATCTTGATGACCGGAAGAGCACAACTGGAGGAGCATTCTTTATGGATGACAGACTTGTCACATGGATTAGCAAGAAGCGAGGATGCATCTCTCAGTCTACTGCAGAAGTAGAATATGTTGTTACTACTACAAATTGCTCAAATATTGCATGGATAAAATAGTTGCTAGAAGGTATGCATATGAAGATCTTAGAACCAATAATTATCTATTATGATAACACTAGTGCAATAAACATTTCCAAGAATCTAGTCATGCATGCAAAGACTAAACACATTTCCATCAAGTATCATTATTTGAGAGAACAAGTTCAAGAAAAATAGGTGATACTTGAGTATGTGTAATCAAAAGAACAATTAGCTGATATCTTCACCAAGCCACTGCCCAAGGATACATTTGAGTACTTGAGAAAGAGACTAGGGGTCAAACCCTTGTCTACCAGTCAGTA
>MU226334.1:328248-348188 GCA_018584345.1 Thuja plicata | reverse complement strand
TAAGGGAAATTCAAGGAATATATTATGGATGGAAAGAAAATGATTGTTTGACATGAATGTCAGATATTTGTAAATTATTTGTTTGGCATTATTGTCAAAGGGAGAGAGATTATCCATATTATCACATATTTCTGGAAAGAGAGAAAGGTTGTCCATTATCAGATTACTCCAATAGGGAGAGATTATATCCTAAGGGAGAGAAATTGTATGGAAAGATTATACAAAGGGAGAGTTGCTGACAAGAGAAAAAGACATCAAAAGAGAGAGAGAACATTCAAAGGAGAGAAATTGACACAAGAAGAGGACACAACACATTAGAAGACAAAGAGCTGTAAGAATAAAATCTAAGCTAAAACAGAGCTTACCGGAGATCAGACATTTATCGGTTATCAAACAAAAAGATTGGTAGTTTGATGAATCTTGACTATTGTATTTCATATTGTATTAGAAATAGTATAGTGTGATAATATAGTATGTTTCCATCAATGCCAAAGGGAGAGATTGATGACATGTAACTGATTGAATCTTTGATAATGTTAAGTTGAAGATAATGCAAGGCATTAAATCAGTTAATGGTTTGTATTGTCAATGATGTCAACTTGATATGTACATAATTCCAAATACTTTAGAGAATCAATGGAAAAAAGGTTATGCTTTTAGCAATACATAAAAGTCAAGTATTCACTAAGTGATAGACAACATCGACAGAGTGCACACCATCAGTAAAGGAAAAGAAGAAAAGTCATAGTGATACCTGACGAGAAGAAGAAAGGGTTGCCTGACGAAGAAAAACTACAGGATGCCCAACGAGCTGAAAACTAAGTTGCCCGACAAGTAAATTTCCAATAATGCTTGATGGATGGAGATCCCAATGCTAACTAGAATCACACCGACGGAACTGTCATTTGTCAATGAGGACTAACTGTAGAGTTGACCGACAGAGCAAAGAGTTCAAAAAATGACAAAATATCTAGCTGGCAAGAGCTAAATATAGACTTAACTTGTTGTTTTCTTTGTTTTATTCAACTAGAGTTAATTGATTGATTTAAATATGATTTTTATAGTTGGAAAGAAGATAACTATGAGATAAATTATGAGTTATACTTTAAATCAAATTGATTGGATTGTTTTTCACACCAAGAATCAAGAAATAGTGAATATCATGTCTATATGAGAGACAAGATTAATTCATTTATGAATGAGATTAAGGGGAGTGAATAGAAAGAGGATGTTGAAGAGATACTAATGAAGAATATATTCATATAGTCTTGATCAATCTAGTTGAAGGAGAGCTAAAGAATTCTACAGACACCGATGAATAGTGAAGCACAACATCATAGAGAAGAAAGTGTGGAGCACAAAGAATTGAATTGATACATTGAGCAGAGAGGTAATGTACTTAAATAGATCTGAAAATATGCAATTCAAAGTTGCATCATGAATAGGTCATAGTGTTTCAGTTTAACCATTGAAGCATCAAGTCTCTTAACAGAGTAGGACTTAACAATCTTCTATATATTGAGGTACATCCCAAGGAGTGCCAAAAAGGTTGATTCATGAAATTAGCATTGGACTTGCCCGATACCTATTAAAAGTCTAATAAGGAGTCTAATTCAAGGATGGTAGCAATAGATGTCTGATATTAAGTGACAACCTCTATGTATAAAATCCTCTAACAAGGTCACACTTAACAGTGTGTTTGTAACCTTTAACAAGGTTGGCTCCTAATAGGGCTCACTTCATAAGAGTGAAATTTTGGGGTACCGGTCCTAGTGGTTTTTCCCCTAAAAGGGTTTCCATGTTAAAAATTCATAATCATTCATTTCTTTATTGTTTTGTATATAACATAGTTTACACTGGGTTGATTGGTATACTCTGCTTATTTACCGAGTTTCGGTAAATAGTTATACTGTTTATCAGTAATCAAAGAGAGAATAAGGATAGACAAGGAAAACTGACAGACAGTTAAATCATTATAAGTATTTCATGGCATGAATCTTGTAGGGACATAATAATCTGAGGTTTATTGATTGGCGGTTAAGTTTGAAAGGATAAATTTTTGAGGCCACTGATTCACCCCCCCCCCCTCTTAGTTATTACTAACAATTCCCCTTCACACTTTGTTTCACTCACAAAATCACCTCACAACTCACTTTGTAAATATGTTCCCACTTATGAAAATACCTATTAATTTTTGTACATGAAAACAAAGGTATAAAATTGGTTTAAAATTCCTCTTTCACATTATCATCTCTATGTATTCCACATCTCTATCCAAGCCAGTAATTTTTAACTACTTACTTGTGACACTTCATATTTTATTTGTTTACTTGGAAGAAGTGCAGACAAACCTAGCTCTTCTCCCGCTCAAATTCATCCAAATCTAAACTTGTGCCACATGTCACGTCCCTATTGGCTCTAGCATCCATCCTTGCACCACCTCTGCACCATTCATCTTGCATCTTAGCAACAACCAATCTCCATCTCGCAACCTCTATTACTAAATTCCACCTAAATTTGTGACCTCAAACCCCATACTCACCAGCTTGTAGCTTGATTTACTAAATGTTTGTTAAACTCATGAGATGGTTACCATATTTGTAATTGTCATCCTTCTTAATTGGTTCACCATGCCATGTGTCATGCTCTCATGATCCTGTGGCTTTATTTATCCTCATCACTCTTGATCACAAGATCATGGGAACTTGACACGTGTCACTCGCAGGCTCACCACCTACTCAAAAATTTTGCCACATGGCTCAATCCCATTTATCCTTGAATTTATACATCACCACCCAATCATTCTTTCACGCACCAAATGTTGATTCACTATTGTTGTCCATGCACTTGACCACAAAATTGTCCAACTCAATCACCACCAAGTCATTCAAACCACCCCCTGTACGTGCGCATCTTGCCAAAAGGCTCAATTTACCTTAGGAAACTAAGAATGTATGATCTTACATATAAAAACACATCGCAACAACCCCACCCAACCAATGTAGGATATATCCCATGAGGTGTCCCTTTGCATTTTTCATGTGCCCAGTGTGTGCCATAACTTCTACAATCATGGTGGATCTGAAGATGACAGGGCAGACCCTCAAATAGCTTCCATTAAAACTGTGATCTACCCAATCCCCTTTGACAAATGTAACTTTTTTTGTTTTGTGTGGATTTTGGAGTCATGGAACTCATGTGACATTATTTTAATCAAAATTTGAGACACTCCTCTTTTCATTATTTCAAATCAAGGGAAAAAATTGGGATTTTATTCTGCTTCATATAACTCATGCCTCGATCATGGTTCCCCACCAAATTCTTCATTAGATACCCATATTTACGTAAATAATGGAGGCATTCCTTAGATATATTCACTGCTCATGTGTTAGGAATCTCAAATCATTTTCTGATAGTCCACTATGGTGCACATTAACAACATTGCTGAAAGTACTAAAGACATCAAAAAAATCCCCTTTATGCATCTTCAATGTTTCTTCCCCCTCCCCTTGGTCATACTACAATCGGGAAACTACGATTCACAATTACATTGATATTCCCAAAAACTGCTTGACCAAATATCACATTTATTACTCCTCAAAGAAGCTTCAGTGATGGTGGCCAAATCCATGATGATCCCTATTAAAGACAATTATTCAATTGTGTATTGTCATTGATATTACACATGTATTTACACTTATGTAATAATGTTACATAAATGTCTACATTCAATCCGAGCACAGTTGGTGACTAAAAAGACTTTTTCAGTGTTGCTCGAGTCACTCAGGCATTTCAGTCATGGTCGGGCATCAAAGAAACTTAGTGTTAACCGATCTGATTATTTAGTGTCAAGCGACTAATAGTGGTTTACATTCTATAACTAATTGGATATATGAGGCCGAGTGAATTGTGATTTATTACTTATTTAGAAATATATTCAAGCTGAATTGACAGGGATTATCATATATATGAAAGGTCAAGTTTAGATTGAATGTGTGTAAGAGATTGAAAAAGAGTGTGTATAAGAAGAAGTGTGGAATTCTGTGATATGAAGAGTGAAGGAGAAATTAGATGGGATTCTGATTGAGTACAGAACACTCGGAGCCGCAATAGAATATTTGATTAGCAAGGATCCAGTTATAATAAAAATAGAGATCTGAATCAACAAAGATAGTTTCTTACACATACATGTCAACTCATTGTTACTTTCTAACAATTGTAGCAGTGATCTCAAATATCTTAACAAAGTACACTTAACAGTCTTTTTGTAAATCCTCTCACAAGGTATCATTTCTATGTTGAAGTGTTGAAGACCTCTAACAAGGCCACTCCTCACACCATGATTTAAATCCTCTAATAGGGTCACACCTAATAGTGTGCTTTGTAACCTTTAATAGGGTTGCCTCCTAACAGGGCTCACTTCGTAAGAGTGAAAAAGAGTAACTATTTACATTGGTGGTTTTTACAATATTGGGTTTCCACGTTAAATCTTGGTGTCACCTGTGTATGTGTTATTTTTTTCATGCTTTATGTTTCAGCACTTGATTACTAAAGTATAATTACATTGGATATCATAAATATTGCTTTAACACCCGAGTTATGCAAGAATATCTTAATTAACCAAGTAACAGTGTTATATTGTTTAAGACATCTAAGGGACAAGGCATTTGTTTTGGAGTAACTAATTCACCCCTCCCCTCTCAGTTACTTATCTCATTTCCAACAATTGGTATCAGAGCATCAAGTGCTTTCAAAAAGGGTTTCAAGGCCTAAGCTAAAGATCGAAGATGTCTTACAGAAGGGAGATCCCAAAGCTAAACAAAGACAACTTCCTTGCATGGAAAGAGATAATGAAAATACATCTATCTATTATTGGAGAAGCTGGTTTGCAATTTTTGGACAGAAAATATGTGGAACCAATAGGGACTATGACTATGGAACAGAAGCTTCATAACATAATGATGATTGATATAGCTTCTTCACTCAGCTACTCAGAATTTGATGAATTCAAGGACTTCCCTACAACGTATGATATGTGGAGGAAATTATAGGACATTCATGAAGGAGATGCAAATGTAAAGCGAGCCAAAGAAGAATGTCTCAGAGGACAATTTGACCAGATGAAAATGAAAGAAGGAGAAGACATTACAAGATACAGTGAAAGAATCAAGAAGATTGTAAGTGCCATCAAAGTTGCATGAGGAATAATTGAAGATACAATAGTGGTTAGCAAGGTATTAAGAAATTTACTTCCTATCTATGCTATTAGATTTTTAGCTATTCAAGAGATGAGGTGAAATAAGGATATAACTATGAATACATTAGTTGGAAGGCTTACAATTTTTGAGCTGGACAACTTTGACAATTATTCTCCTAGCTCTAGCAATCTTGAGTCTGCATTCAAAGCTAAATTAAACCTTGGTAAGAAGGATAGATGCTCAAAAGGGAAGTAGATTGAAAGTGATAGTAATGATGAAGCTGATGGTGAAGATCTAGATATCATTGAAGCATTACTTGAAAGGAGAGCTGCCAAAGGAAAATACAAAGATAAAATGCCATTGATTTGTTTCTCATGCAAAGAGGTTGGTCACATTATTGTCAAGTGTCTGAACGAAGAAGACAAAGATGAGAAAAATTTTAACAAGTAAAAAGGCAAGAAAGATTTCAAGAACTACAAGAGCTACAAGGAAAAAGGTAAGAAGTCTTGTTATATTTCTAAGGATTCTAATACTGATGAAGAAGAAGATGAAATGGTTTATATTTCTATTAAGGATGAAGAAGATGAAAAAGATGAAAAGAAAACACTTTTCTCACATATCTGTAAAAATGACACATGGATAATTGATAGTGGTTCTTCTCATCACATGACTAGTGATAAGAAAAAACTTGAACATCTTGAATGTTATGATGGTGGTAGTGTCAGTTTTGGGAATGATGAACCCTGCTATGTGAAAGGAAAAGGTTTCATTACTCTGATAGAAGGAATCAAATATGATAATGCTTATTAGGTTGAAGGACTAAGGATAAATCTACTCAGTGTAGCACAACTGAACAATATTGACTTCAAGGTAGAATTCATGAATGGTAAGGCCAAGCTCCTAGATGGTAAAGGGAACCTAGTTAGAACTGGCAGGAAAACAAAAGGTAATCTATTCTATCTTGATCTCACTAAACGTCCATGCTTCATTGCACAAGTAGAAGAAAGTTGGCTATGGCATAAAAGGTTGTGTCCTGTAAATTTTGATAATCTGGTAAACATAAGCAAAAAAAAGAGAGCTAGAGGTATTCCTATTTTGAATAAACCCGAGTTAGCAACATACAAGCAATGTCAAATCAAAAAGATGAGAAAGACAAGTTTCAAAAGAAAGAATTACAATACTGATGAAATCTTTGAATTGGTACACACTGACCTTTGTGGACTAATTAGAACAACAAGCTATACTAGAGAAAAGTATTTTATTTTTTTTGTTGATGATCATTCCAGAATGATGACTATCATGTTTCTCAGAGAAAAATCAGAAGCTTTTCAGAAATTCAAATGGTATCTTGCAAGAGTTGAAAAGGAAACAAGAAAGAAACTAAAATGTCTAAGATTTGACAAAGGAGGAGAATTAATTTCTAATGAGTTCAATGAATTCTGTAATGAAAGAGGAATCAAAAGATAGGTATCTGGCCTTGGTACACCATAGAAAAATGGAATAGCAGAAAGAAGAAATAGATCCATTATGGATTGTGCCAGAACCCTAATGATTGAAAATAATGTTGTGGCCAAATACTAGAAGGAGGCCATCAACACTACATTGTTCACCTTGAACAGAGTTCAATTGAAGAAAGGTAGTAACCAAACACATTTTGAATTATGGTATGGATATAAACCTAATGTTCATTATTTTAAATTATTTGGAAGTAAATGTTACATCTTGAAGGAAGCAAGAAATGGAAAACTAGATGAAAAAGTGATGAAGGAATACTCCTAGGTTACTCATGTAAAAGAAAAGCATACAAATGTCTGAATCTTACTACTCATAAAGTCATAGAAAGTATACATGTCAAGATTGACTAGTTTGCAGAAAGATATGAAGAGTAGAGAAGTAAAGAGCGTGAAGACTACAGGAACTTTATGTATCATGAACCTGATACTATGCCTATGACTCAAGAAATGGTGATTGGACAGTAGAACTGTCAACCACTAAATATACTAACACAAACTATACAACCTAAGTTGTAAACTATGCCCGAGCTATTGGTAGAAGAGACCAAGTCACAGACAAAGGGAAATGAGTCTCAGACAGAGGGACCCAAGTCACAGATAGAGGAACCTAAGTCACAGACAATGGAATCCAAGCATCAGATAGAAGAACAAGAAAGAATGTTTGAGAATGATAGACCTAGTGGATCAACTCCAGAATCAAGACTGAAGGATCCAATACTTTCTAGATATGTTAGAAGGCATCATGTACCTGAGAAAATATTTGGAGATTAGATAGAATGTGTAATGAAAATGAACAAAATCAAAGGTACATGTTTACTAAGTTAATTTGAACCTAGAACTGTTAAAGATGCATTGAATGATGAAAGTTGGATAGAAGCAATGAAACAAGAAATTGAGCAGATTGAGAAGAAAAAAACTTGGACTCTTGTACCTAGGCCTAAGGACAAGAATGTGATTGGAACCAAGTGGGTTTTTAGAAATAAGATGAATGAAAATGGTGAAGTTTCTAGAAACAAGGCGAGACTATTTTGTAAAGGATATGCTCAAGAAGAGGGTCTTAATTATGGAGAAACTTTTACTCCTATTGCAAGAATTGAAGGAGTCAGAACTCTGCTGGCATACGTTGCACATAAAGGATACAAAGTATATCAAATGGATGTGAAATCTGCATTTCTGAATGGAATCCTAGAAGAAGAAGGCTACATTGAACAACCTAAAGGATTCATTGATCCTAGCTGAAGGAATATTGTTTACAAGCTACACAAAGCATTATATGGACCTAAGAAAGTGCCCAAAGCCTAGTATGAAAGACTGCATGGTTACCTAGTAAATATTGGATTTCATAGAACTAATGATAATAGTAGCTTGTACATCAAAGAAGGACCATAGAACAAAATATTTTTAGTAGAGATATTTGTTGATGACATATTATTCACTGGATATGATGACTTATGTAGAGCATTCTCTATAGCTATGAGTAAAGAATTTGAGATGTCTATGTTTGGTGAGATAAAATTCTTTGTTGGATTACAAGTTCATCAAATGAAGGATGGTATCTACATTACTCAATCAAAATATATCTAGGAGATACTCAATAAATTTGAAATGGAATATTCCAAACCTGTTGGAAAACCCATGTGTACTAGCCAAAAATTATGTAAGGATGATGATTCAAAGGAGGTAGATCAGACCAAATATAGATCCATGATTGGAAAATTTCAATATGTTGTTCACACCAGACTTGATATTGCATTAGCAGTTGGTATTGTTGCAAGATTTTCAGATAATCCCAGAGACAATCACCTAATGGAAATCAAAAGAATTTTGAGATATCTGAAGGGTACTGAAGGCTATGGTTTATGGTATAAGAAAGGTGGGAACTTTGATTTGAATACATTCATTGATGCTGATTGGGGTGGAAGTATTGATGATAGAAAAAGAACCAGTGGAGTAGATTTCTTTATTAGAAAGAGGTTAGTATCATGGCATAGCAAGAAATAGAATTGTATCTCTCAGTCTACAACAGAGGAAGAATATGTTGTTGTAGCAGTGAACTGTTCAAACATCATATGGTTCAAGTAGTTTGGGTTCAGGAATGAAGGAAGAAGTGAAAGACCCAATTATTATCTACTGTGACAACACCACTGCCATTAACATTTCAAAGAACCCTATGATGCACACCAAAACCAAGCATATAGCAATAGAGTATCATTTCTTGAGGGAATTAGTACATAATAAAGAAGTAAGGTTGGAATATGTGAGTACTAAAGAACAAGTTGCAGACATATTCACAAAACCTTTACCTAAGGATGCATTTTTGTATCTTAGAGGAAAGCTAGGTGTGCTTCCCCTAACTTAAGCTCACTAAAATGCAGTTTAGTGATGCATCAACCTAAGCCACAGTGAAGATCTATCAATTGATGTATGTAAATTAGAGCCCATTGCAAATAAATTAGTAAATTTAGGTACATTACAACTTTAAAGAGAAATAGTAGTGACTATTGGTATTGATACTTAGTATTTATGGAGATGAAGTCTTTGGCATTAGTTGTCAAAGAGGGAGAGTTTTCTATAATACACAATAAATTACTTAAGGGACAGTTTATAACAGAAAGAGGAAGATTTTGATGTTAGAGGGAGAAATCTTATCAATAGATAGACTTTGATGAAAGAGGGAGTTTTATGATGAGAATCACAATGAAGCTAAAGAGATTAAAGAAAGTTTTATGTTGCTCTACAATTCTTTGTATTATGACATGTTGTGTTGCCATCAATGCCAAAGAGGGAGATTGTTGAAGACAATTATTCAATTGTGTATTGTCATTTATGTTACACATGTATTTACACTTATGTAATGTTGTTACACAAATGACTACATTCAGACTAAGCACAATTGGTGAATAGAAAGAGTTTTTCAGTGTTGACCGAGTCACTCGTACATTTTAGTCATGGTCGGGCATCAAAGAAACTCATTGTTAATAGAGTTGATTATTCAGTGTCAGCTGACTAACAGTGGTTTAAATTCTATAATTAATTGGTTATATTATGCCAACTGAATTGTGATTTATTACTTATTTAGAAGTATATTCAAGCTGACTTGACAAGACTTATCATATATATGAAAGGTCAAGTTTGGATTGAATGTGTGTAAGAGAGTGAAAAAGAGTGTGTATAAGCAGAAGTGTGATATTCTGTGATATGAAGAGTGAAGGAAAAATTAGATGGGATTCTGATTGAGTACAAAACACTCAGAGCTGCAATAGAATATTTGATCAGCAAGGATCTAGTTATAATCAGAACATAGATCTGAATCAACAAAGACAGTTGCTTACACATACATGTCAATTCATTGTTACTTTCTACCAGTTGTAGCAGTAATCTCAAATCTCTTAACAGACTAGAGTTAACAATATTTTTTTAAATCCTCTCACAAGGTAGCATTTATATGTTGAAGTGTTGAAGACCTCTAACAAGGCCACTCCTCACAGGGTGATTTAAATCCTCTAACAGGGTCACACCTAATAGTGTATTTTGTAATATTTAATAGGGTTGGCTCCTAACAGGGCTAACTTCAGAAGAGTGAAAAATAGTAACTAGTTACATTGGTGGTTTTTCCCATATTGGGTTTCCACTTTAAATCTTGATTTCACCTATGTATGTGTTATTTGTTTCATGCTTATGTTTTAGCACTTAATTACTAAAGTATAATTACATTGGATATCATAAAGATTACTTTAACAAATGAGTTACAGAAGAATATATTAATTAGCTGAGTAACCATGTTATATTGTTTAAGACATATATGGGACAAGGGATTTGTTTTGGAGTAACTAATTTACCCCTCCCCTCTCAGTTACTTATCTCATTTCCAAAAATTGGTATCAGAGCATCAAGCTCTTTCAAAAAGGGTTTCAAGGCCTAAGTTAAAGATCAGAAATGTCTTACAGAAGGGAGATCCCAAAGCTAAACAAAGAAAACTTCCTTGCATGGCAACAACTGATGAAAATACATCTATCTACTATTGGAGATGCTAGTTTGCAATTTTTGGACAGAAAATATGTGGAACCAATAGGGACTATGACTGCAGAATAGCTCATGGAACAAAATTTTCATAACATAATGATAATTGATATAGCTTCTTCACTCAGCTACTCAGAATTTGATGAAATCAAGGACTGTACTACAACCTATGATATGTGGAGGAAATTACAGGACATTCATGGAGGAGATGCAAATGTAAAGAAAGCAAAATAAAAAAGTCTCATAGGATAATTTGATGAGATGAAAATGAAAGAAGGAGAAGACATTACAAGATACAATGAAATAATCAAGAAGATTGTAAGTGCCATCAGAGCTACATGAGGAATAATTGAAGATACAATAGTGGTCAGCAAGGTATTAACAACTTTACTTCCTATCTATGCTATTAGAGTTTAAGATATTCAAGAGATGAGGTGAAATAAGGATATAACTTTGGATACATTAGTTGGAAGGCTTACAAATTTTGAGCTCGACAAATTTGACAATCATTCTACTAGCTCTTGAAATCTTGATTTTGAATTCAAAGATAAATTAAACCTTGGTAAGAAGGACAGATGCTCAAAAGGGAAGAAGATTGAAAGAGACAGTAATGATGAATTTGATGATGAAGATCTAGATATCATTGAAGTATTACTTGCAAGGAGAGCTGCAAAAGGAAAATACAAAGGTAAAATGCCATTAATTTTTTTCTCATGCAATGAGGTTGGTCACATTACTGCCAAGTGTCCAAACAAAGAAGATAAAGATGAGAAAAATTTCAACAAGTACAAAGGCAAGAAATATTTCAAGAACTACAAGAGTTACAAGGAAAAAGGTAACAAGTCTTGTTATATTGCTAAGGATTCTGATAGTGATGAAAAAGAATATGAAATGGTTTATATTTCTATTAAGGATGAAGAAGATGACAAAGATGAAAAGACAACACTTTTCTCACATATCAGTAAAAATGACACATGGATAATTGATAGTGGTTCTTCTCATCACATGACTAGTGATAAGACAAAATTTTAACATCTTGAATGTTATGATGGTGGGAGTGTTAGTTTTGGGAATGATGAACCCTGCTATGTGAAAGGGAAAGGTTGCATTACTATGACAAAAGGAATCAAATGTGATAATGTTTATTGGGTTGAAGGACTAAGGAGAAATCTACTTAGTGTAGCATAGCTGAACAATATTGGCTTCAAGGTAGAATTCATGAATGGTAAGGCCAAGCTTTGAGATGGTAAAGGGAACCTAGTTGGAACTGGTAGGCAAACAAAAGGTAGTCTATTCTATCTTGATCTCACTGAAGGTTCATGCTTCATTGCACAAGTAGAATAAAGTTGGCTATAGCATAAAATGTTGTGTCATTTAAATTTTTATAATCTAGTAAACATAAGCAAAAACAAGAGAGTTAGAGGTATTCCTATTTTGAAGAAACTCGAGTTAGCAATATGAAAACAATGTCAAATCGAAAAGATGAGAAAGACAAGTTTCAAAAGAAAGAATTACAATACTGATGAAATCTTTGAATTGGTACACACTGACCTTTGTGGACCAATTGGAACAACAAGCTATAATGGAGAAAAGTATTTAATTATGTTAGTTGATGATCATTCTAGAATGATGACTGTCATGTTTCTCAAAGAAAAAAGAAGAAGCTTTTCAGAAATTCAAATGGTATCTTACAAGAGTTGAAAAGGAAACATGAAAGAAACTAAAATGTCTAAGATCTGACAAAGGAGGAGAATTCATTTCTAATGAGTTCAATGAATTCTATAATGAAAGAGGAATAAAAAGACAAGTATATGCCCCTGGTACACCACAACAAAATGGAATAGTAGAAAGAAGAAACAGATCCATTATGGATTGTGCCAGAACCTTAATAATTGAAAATAATATTGCGGCCAAATATTGGAAGGAGACCATCCACACTACAGTGTTCACCTTGAACTGAGTTCAACTGAAGAAAGGTAGTAACTAGACACCTTTTGAAATATGGTATGGCTATAAACCTAATGTTCATTATTTAAAAGTATTTGGAAGTAAATGTTACATCTTGAAGGAAGCAAGAAATGGAAAACTAGATGCAAAAAGTGATGAAGGAATATTCCTAGGTTACTCATGTGAAAGCAAATCATACAAATGTCTGAATATTACTACTCTTAAATTCATAGAAAGTGTACATGTCAAGATTGATGAGTTTGCAGAAAGATATGAAGAGCGGAGCATTAAAGAACTTGAAGACTACAGGAACTTTGTGTATCATGAACCTTATACTATGCCTATGACTTGAGAAATGGTGATTGGACAACATAACTGTCAACCACTAAATATACTAACACAAACTGTACAACTTGAGTTGCAAACTGTGCAACCCAAGTTGTTGGTAGAAGAAACCGAGTCACAAATAGAGGGAACCAAGTCTCAGACAAAGGGACTCGAGTCACAAACAAAGGAACCCGATTCACAGACAGTGGAACCTGAGCACCAGATAGAAGAACAAGAAAGATTTTTTGAGAATGATAGACCTAGTCGATCAAGTCCAGAATCAAGACTGAAGGATCCAGTACTTTCTATATATGTTAGAAAGAATCATGCACCCAAGAAAATAATTGGAGATCAGACAGAAGGTGTAATGACAAGGAACAAAATCAAAGCTACATGTTTACTAAGTGAATTTGAACCTAGAGCTGTTAAAGATGCATTGAATGATGAAATTTGGATAGAGGCAATGAATGAAGAAATTGAGCAGATTGAGAAGAACAAAACTTGGACTCTTGTGCCTAGGACAAAGGACAAGAATGTGATTGGAACCAAGTGGGGTTTTAGAAAGAAGATGAATGAAAATGGTGAAGTTTATAGAAACAAGGCCAGACTAGTTTGAAAAGGATATGCTCAAGAAGAGGGTTTTGATTATGGAGAAAAATTTTCTCCTGATGCAAGACTTAAAGGAGTTAGAACTCTTCTAGCATATGTTGCACATAACTGATACAAAGTATATCAAATGGATGTGAAATCTGCATTTCTGAATGGAATCCTAGAATAAGAAGTCTACGTTGAACAACTTGAAAGATTCATTGATCCTAGCAGAACTAATATGGTTTGCAAGCTACACAAAGCATTGTATGGACTGAAGAAAACACCCAGAGCCTTGTATGAAAGACTGCATGGTTACCTAGTTAATATTGGATTTCAAAGAACTAATGTTAACAGTAGCTTGTACATCAAAGAAGGACCACAAAACAAAATATTGGTAGCAGAGATATTTGTTGATGACATATTATTCACTGGATATGATGACTTATGTAGAGCATTCTCTATAGCTATGAATAAAGAATTTGAGATGTCTATGTTTGGTGAGATAAAATTCTTTGTTGGATTACAAGTTCATCAAATGAAGGATGGTATCTACATTACTCAATCAAAATATATCAAGGAGATACTCAATAAATTTGGAATGGAATATTCCAAACATGTTGGAACACCCATGTGTACTAGATAAAAAATATCTAAGGATGATGATTCAGAGGAGGTAGATCAGACCAACTACATATCCATGATTGGAAAATTGCAATATGTTGTTGACACCAGACCTGATATTGCATTAGCAGTTGGTATTGTTGCAAGATTTTCAGCTAATTCCAGAGACAATCACCTAATGGAAATAAAAAGAATTTTGAGATATTTGAAGGGTACTAAAGACTATAGTTTATGGTATAAGAAAGGTGGGAACTTTGATTTGGATACATTCACTAATGTTGATTGGGCTAGAAGTGTTCATGATAGAAAAATCACCAGTGGAGGAGCTTTCTTTATTGGAAAGAGGTTATTATCTTGGACTAGAAAGAAATAGAATTGTATCTCTCAGTCTACAATAGAGGCAAAATATCTTGTTGCACCAGTGAACTATTCAAACATCATATGGTTCAAGTAGTTGTTGTCAGGAATGAAGGAAGAAGTGAAAGAACCAATTAATATCTACTGTGACAACACCAGTGCCATTAATATTTCAAAGAATCCTGTGATGCACACCAAAACCAAGAATATAGCAATAAAGTATCATTTCTTAAGGTAATTAGTACAGAATAAAGCAGTAAGGTTGGAATATGTGATTACTAAAGAATAAGTTGAATAAATATTCACCAAACCTTTACCTAATGATGCATTTTTGTATCTTAGAGGAAAGCTAGGGGTGCTTCCTCTAACTGAAGCTCACTAAAATGCAGTTTAGTGATGCATCAACCCGAGCCATAGTGAAGGTCTATTTGTTGATGTAGGTACATCAGAGCCCATTGTAGATGAATTAGTACATTCAGGTACATTACAACTTCAAAGAGAAATAGTATTGACTATTGGTATTGATACTTAGTATTTATGGAGATGGAGTCTTTGGCATCTTTTGTCAAAGAGGGAGAGTTTTCTATAATACACAAGAAATTACTTAAGGGAGATTTTATAACAGAAAGAGGAAGAGTTTGATGTCAGAGGGAGAAATCTTATCAAGAGACAGACTTTGATGAAAGAGGGAGTTTTTGGATGAGAATTAGAATGAAGCTAAAGAAAATTTTATGTTGCTCTACAATTCTTTGTATTATGACATGTTGTGTTTCCATCAATGCCAAAGAGGGGGATTGTTGAAGACAATTATTCAATTGTGTATTGTCATTGATGTTACACATGTATTTACACTTATGTAATGATGTTATACAAAATTCTACATTTAGACTAAGCATAGTTGGTGAATAGAAAGAGTTTTTCAGTGTTGATTGAGTCACTCGGGTATTTCATTCATGGTCGGGCATCAAAGAAACTCAGTGTTAACCAAGATGATTATTTAGTGGCAGCTGACTAACAATGTTTTACATTCTATAATTAATTGGTTATATGAAGCTAACTCAATTGTTATTTATTACTTATTTAGAAGTATATTCAAGCTTACTTGACATGGCTTATCATATATAAGAAAGGGGAAGTTTGGATTGAATGTGTAAGAGAGTGAAAAAGAGTGTGTATAAGCAGAAGTGTGGAATTTTGTGAAATGAAGAGTGAAGGAAAAATTAGATGGGATTCTGATTGAGTATAGAACACTCAGAGCTGCAATAAAATATTTGATCAGCAAGGATCCAATTATAATCAGAATAGAGATCTGAATCAGCAAAGATGGTTTCTTACACATACAGGTCAATTCATTGTTAATTTCTAATAATTGTAGAAGTGATCTCAAATCTCTTAACAGAGTAGACTTAACAGTCTTTTTATAAATCCTCTAACAAGTCCACTCCTCACAGGGTGATTTAAATCCTCCAACAATGTCACACCTAACAGTGTGTTTTGTTACCTTTAAAAGGGTTGACTCCTAATAGGGCTCACTTCAGAAGAGTGAAAAACAATAACTAGTTACATTGGTGTTTTTTCCCATATTGGATTTCCACGTTAAATCTTGGTGTCACCTATGTATATGTTATATGTTTCATGCTTTATGTTTTAGAACTTAATTACTAAAGTATAATTACATTGGATATCATAAATATTGCTTTAACACATGAGTTAAAGAAGAATATCTTAATTAACCAAGTAATAGTGTTATATTGTTTAAGACATCTAAGGGACAAGGGATTTTTTTTGGAGTAACTGATTCACCCCTCCCCTCTCAGTTACTTATCTCATTTCCAACAGATCCCAACCTAAAATATTTTCAATTATATTCAACTATGACCCAAAAAATCAAACCAGTGGATTAGAGATGGCAAGAAGTCTGAAGAACTTAATTTATATTCATTATATCTGACCTTTTTCAACTTGATACATCAATTGAATATCATTCAAGTAGCCTCCAAAACTAGCCTTAAAAATTGACCCAAACACCTAGCCCAGCCACAGGAGCTAGAAAGAACACACTTTATCACACAAACAATCATTCTACAAAATGGAATCCCTTGACTATATCTCAGGTGAAAAAGTTTGATCCCAAAGTCACCCATCTCATTTTCTGTACAATTAAATATATCAGAACAAAACTAGAAACCAAGTTTCCAAGCATTGATGAAACATCATTTGATCCTTTGGGGAATAACAACTGACAAGACTCGTTCATTGAGACATAAAGAGAACATGTTCTAGAATAAAATATCAAATACCACAAAACTTGCAAGTTTTCAATGGCCCAAGATGATCAATCTAAAACAATTCTGAACATGCAAATATGAAACATAATAAACTATATTTCATTTTGGTGCGGTAAAAATATCAGTTGGGGTCCCAAGAGGCTAAAAATTTGCACACTGGAAAATTTAGATACAGAGAGTATGGAAAAACAACTAGGAAATCTTGATATCCAGAGGGTCAAAATATATTATCCTCTAATTTTATCCCTTTAGTAATTTCTGCAACTCACACTTAGGAAATCTGAATAAGTTGGGAATGGAATTGCTTTGGCAAACTGGGTAAATGAAATCATTAGGGTCAAAAAATGCACATGGAGGATATTTTGATGTTTATCATGTATGGGAACACATGGATTTCACTAGGCATCAACATGGTAAGAAACCTAGGTCCTCAAAGTAGGCAACTTGAATTTTCTAGAAAAGTGCAATATGCATATTTGGGTAAAATCCCTCAAACTAGGTACATGAAGAACATGTCTAAAATGACTATGGAGGGATATAAACTGAAACTTATTTTATTTTTTATACATTTAATACATTAAAAAGTCCTCATCCCTTGATACTTAATAGGCTTCAATTTATACATCCTCAAAGTGGGCTTCTTCAAACTTTCTAGACATGGGTAAAATGCAGATTAACAAACCTCCTGAAATATGGACTTCACAAAACCATCAAATCTGCATGTAAAAGGATACAAATGGATACATGATTTGAATTCAAAGAAGGGAAACCCTTTGAGGTGGTCAATCATGAAAATCACAAGGTACCCAAGATTTTCAATGTCAAAATAGGGCATCTCAGACCATGCACAAAGGTGTTCCTTCATGCCTTAGCAAAACTTTAATCATGGTATTCTCAAAATTATTTTGAGAATCCCAACAAATCCTATGTACAATATTAAATGACAAGTTACAAAAGTAAATTTATGATAACTAATTTATTCCAACTAAGGATAAGTATGTTTAACATGTAAATGATGTTTTCAAATATATGGAGGTGTGCAAAGGAGGCATTATTGGTCGGCTTCATCTCTCTCATGTTGAGTTGTTGAGAAAAGGTTTGTTGTTTTTTAGAAGCCTTTCCATGTTGGGTATGATATTTGGTATTTCTTATATCATACCTAGTTTGGTTTTTTGTTTTGTTTGCGGTTGAAACTGGTTGTCTTGATCTCATCAATGCTAGTTTTAGTTTTCCATTTTTGGTTAAGGGTCTCTTATGTTGTTGTAGAAGAGAATTTTTAATGGTGATTGTTGAGGGGGTGTCATTCTTGTTATTGCTAATTTTGTGTGGGGGGGTGGGGGCTTTTTGGATTCTACTTTGATCTCTTTCACAAGTCTCGTATAGAGGTGGAGAGTTCTCCTATGGAGCTAGAGACCTTCCTTGTGAGAAGGATTGAGAGTTTATATCTTCATCTATTAGATTACTATCCTATCTATCCTATCGAGGTGGATTCTTCTCCTATTTAGGTGGATAATATTTGGATGAGAGATATGGTTTGTTGTTGTAAGGAGGTTGTTGCTACTCATTCTTCAAGTATTGGCTATATAGTAGTTGATTTTGGTCAGAGTCTTGTCTTTCATCATTTAAATCCTATTGAGGTGGAGACTTTAGATGGTGAAGGGAGCTTTTGGTTGTATCATTGGAAGGTGATGCGATCCTTTTCAAAACCCATATTTCAAATTTGAGATACTGTCAAAACCCTTTGGTTTAGTGTCTTTGGTCTATTTTTTATGCAACTTGGATGTCTCTTTCTTATTCCTTTTAGGACATTCTTGTTTACCTAATTAATGGGTTGTTGTTGGTACGTGTTCTATCCTTTATGGGTAGTTGCATTTGGTTTTTGGATCCTATCAAAATCTATTGTACATGGTTTTTAGGCCACTTCAAAAAAATATTTTACCCTTAACAAAAAAAATATATAATTGATTTGAGTTAATAATTTCATACTATATTTATAAGAGAACATTATTTTTATAGAATAATAGTTAAATATGGAGAATTAGATTGAAAAATTTCCATTATTGGACAAGTAATACCAACAAAAAGATCTTACATTTTAAGAAACCTAGTTTAGAGCCTAACAAAAGTCCAAGTATATGATGTGAGTTAAAAAGGATAATTTATAAGTCTCGCATTATTAAAAATAATACTATTATCTATGTATTTTAGTGGATTATCATTTATTAATGATTGTATGAAAAAATATTTACGAATAGATGATAATTAGTTAGACTCTTTAAGTTGGAAAGAACACACTCTAATATATTGTAAACTTGAAAATATTATTATTAAAGAGATATCCATTACATAGAATTATAGATCTTTTACATTAAAAAGTGTAACCATAGAATGTTAGTAGAAGTATAAAGCTTATAATATTTTTTCTGTTGAGCTAGTAATTGGGGTAATTTTATCTTAATGAGCTGAGTTGAAAAGTAAATATTTCATATACCTTGAATAACTTCTATTATAGTATTTGGATACAAGATATGCCATATTAGATCATCTTGTTATCCCTTGTCTCTTGAAATTTAGTTCAAGGGTTAGTTTAGAACTTATGCATGTTTAATGCTGAATGGGACCTCTCAATTCAACAAGAAACTCAACATAGTCATTATTCAATCCATGAATTCGCAAAGACAAACATTGAATTGTTTGCTCTACGAAGGGATTGAGACGACCTGTTGCCTCCTAATTAGGAGTGATTGTTGTAGTATACCCTCAGAACGAGAGCCAACAACCGGATCTGCTCTAATATGGAGGATTTTTAAAGTGTGAGTGTGTGTGAAATAGCCATTGAAAGTGAAAAATCAGCAACTAAATATGATAAGAAATGATATTATTCTATGATTTGAAGCATGATTTAAACTAGTAGAATTGAAATACAATTAATCTAGAAATGAAATGCAATTAATCTATGGAATTGAAAATGTGATTAAGCTAATTATGCAACTAACAACTAAGCTAATTATTCAAGAATGTAGTCTAAAGCATGAAATTGAAGTAAAAAACGACTATAGTTATGATGCTCAAAAAAA
>MU226334.1:307337-328148 GCA_018584345.1 Thuja plicata | reverse complement strand
GAAGTTTTGTTATCAAAATATTTAAGACATGATTATATTAGGTGTGCATCCATGTTAGAAGGAGGATTGGATCTGAATAAAGATTGACTTAGAAATATTGATTGGAAGGATTAAACATACTCATTATACGAAGAAGGGAAGTAGATGTTTTACCCTAATTATCATTTCATTTTGAAATGTGAAATTTGCTTCTTTTATTTATTTATTTATTTGATAGATTGTTATCTTATAGTTGTTAGATAACTAAGAGGGAGTGAATCAGTTAGTTCCAGTTATCCTATAGTCCCAAATAGTCCCAGATGTATATAACAACAATTTCAAACATATAAATCAACTTGGTGATATATGTGTGTGTGTGTGTGTGTGTGTCTATACACACACACACACACACACACACACACACACACACACATGTATATCTTAAGATCATTCTTAGAAGTTTTATTATCAAAATATTTAAGACATGATTATATTAGGTGTGCATCCATGTTAGAAGGAGGATTGGATCTGAATAAAGATTGACTCAGAAATATTGATTGGAAGGATTAAACATACTCATTATATGAAGAAGGGAAGTAGATGTTTTACCCTAATTATCATTTCGTTTTGAAATGTGAAATTTGCTTCTTTTATTTATTTATTTATTTTTATGATAGATTGTTATCTTATAGTTGTTAGATAACTAAGAGGGAGTGAATTAGTTAGTTCCAGTTATCCTACAATCCCAAATAGTCCCAGATGTATATAACAAAAATTTCAAACATATAAATCAACTCAGTGAAATATAAGTTGTGATCTCAAACTTATCTACAAACTCATATACCGAGTAGCACTAAAAAAAATACTGTGACTATCGATAAATGTAGATAAATTAATGTGTAAAGAAAAATAACGATCCAACACATCCATACACATTAACACAGATTTTTAATGTGGAAACCTTTCTAAGGGAAAAAACACCTGGGACCGGTAGCCCAAAATAATTCACTCTTCTGAAGTGATCTTGGTTAAGAGCCAACATTGTTAAAGGTTACAATGCACATTGTTAGGTGTGACCTGGTAAGAGGATTTATCACTAACACTTCTCCCTTGACCTATCATTCACTATGGGGTCAACAAGAAAATAAACAACATTCATTGAATGTCATAAGAAAAAACTGTTAAGTCTCACTTGGTTAAGAGATTTTTCTGTAACATTGGTTAAACTGATACAGTATTGATCTAATTCAAATACAACTCTATTTGCAGATTTTTGGATCTATGCTAAGCACAATAATACCTCTGTGATGAACTATAACTGATTGAATTCTTGAAAATAAAAAATTTGATGATCACTGAGATAGAAAAGTGAATGCAAGACATTAAATCAGTTGATGTATTGTATTGTCATTGATGTCAACTTGATATGGTATGATTTCTCATACACATATTGTCACAACACTTAAAGATCTGAAGAGACAAATTTTTTATCATCAGTAACCATATACATTGAGTGAAAGTAAACCCCGATGGACATTAAACCCCGAGCACAAAATTTCACAGTGTTAACTGATGGACGATGTTACCCGAGTAAGTGATACACGAGCAAGCATTACCGAGCTAACTATAGTTGTCACCGAACATAACTGAAGTTGATACCCGAGCTATTTGCAGTATTCATCGATCATAACTGAAGTGTTGACCGATGAGAACTAAAGTTAGAAAATGACAAAACAACTTAGTTGGTAGAGCTATATTTAGAGTTAACTGATTATTTGCTTTTTTTCTATTGATCAATTAAAAGCTAAAGATAAGAAGGAGATTTAAAGCATGTTTTATTCCAGAAAACAAGGAGAGATTTATGGAATAAAACTAAAGCAAGCACGGCGAGCTTTACAGATCAAGAAGTGATCAACGAAGAAAACAAGAAGAATGAAAGGTGAAATCATGTCTATATAAAGAGACAAGTAATTCATTATTAAAAAGAAGGAATGATGAGTATAATTCTGGTGAATAGAGAAGTCTTCTTGCAGATCTGATCATACAAGTTGAGGAACAGAGCCAAGAATTATGTAGACACCAAGAAACAGAGAAGCAACAACATTCACCAATCATAAAGAAGGGTAGAAAAGGAATTGAAGAGATCATTGATCATAAGAGGTATTATGGACTAACAATAGATCTAAAAATCTGCAAGATCAAGTTGTATTTATGAAAATATCATTTACTATTTTAGTTTAACCATTGGATCAGAAAATCTCTTAATCGAGTGGGATTTAAACATCCTTATTATATTGAGATACATCTTAAGGAGTATCAAAAGGTTTTCATGTTGAAATCACAGTTAATGCTAGGCCAAGTGATAAATTGTTAGTTTTAAATCCTCTAACAAGGTAACACTTAATAGTGTGTTTGTAACCTTTAACAGGGTTGGCTCTTCACCGAGCTCACTTTAGAAGAGTGAAAATTTTGGGTTACCGGTCCCAAGTGGTTTTTACCTTATCAGGGTTTCCACATTAAAAATCCATGTGTCAAATGTGTATATGGTTCATTGCTTTGATTTTTTCTTTACACATTAGTAAAATGGGATTGATCGGTAAACACTAAGTTTATTTACTGATATTCGGTAAAGGCTAGGAAAAGATAAACTGCTATTCGGTAAAGCTTAAGAAAAGGATAAATAGTATAATCACCGAGAAGCATATATTTGTTAGATTTACACAAGGCATGCATCTTTTATGACTCAAGATAACTATAGGTTTTATATATGTGATATAAGGTTTGGATTGGATTAGTGGATTAATTTTTTAGGCCACGATTCACCCCCCCTCCCTCTTAGTTAATCTAACAATTGGTATCAAATCTTGTGTGCGTGGAAGAGAGTTTAAAGAATCAAGCTAAAGATCACAAGATGAGCAAAAGGGATGTGCCTAAGTTGAAAAAGGACAACTTTGCATCATGGAAAAGAAGGATAAGACTCCACCTATCAGGTATTGGAAATGATGTCACACAATACTTGGATACTAATTTTTTTTACCTACTGGACCTCCGACAATTGATCAATTGAGAGAGAAACATGAACACAATTCTATGATGATAGAACTTGATTCCTCACTCTCCAATGCTAAATTTGAAGATTTCAAATCATGCACCACTACAAAGAAAATGTGGGACAAAATCAAGCTAGTACATGGAGGAGATAAAAATGTGTTGAGAGCTAAGGCTGAAAGCCTAAGAGGAAAGTTTGATGACCTAAGAATGAAATAATGAGAAAACATCACTCAGTATAGTAGAAGAATCAAAGAAGTTGTCAATGCTATTCGAGGAGTAGGAGGTGTACTTGAAGAAGAAATAGTGGTAAGTAAAATTCTCAGAACCTTACTTCCTATTTATGCTATTAGATTATCTTCTATTCAAGAAATGAGAGTAGTAGCAACTAACAATGTTACTCTAGATAGTTTTATTGGTAGAATTATTTCATTTGAGATGAATAACTTTGACAATAGTGTCTTAGCAACTATTGAGTCTGCATTCAAATCCTCTCTAAAAATAAGTAAATCAAGTCATAAACACACTATGAGAAATGATAGTGAAAGTGATAGTGATGAACAAGAACTTGATGAAATTGAAGCACTAATGGCTAGAAGATTGTAGAGAGGCAAAGGTAGATTCAAAGGTAAATTACCATTGGTATGTTTTAATTTCAAAGAGATTGGACACTTTGCTGCTAGATACCCTAACAAAAGAAAAGATGACAGAAATAATGATAAATCTTATGAAAATAAGTTTGACAGAGGTGATGACCGAGATTACCAAAGTAACCGACAATCTAATAGAAGAGATAAATGAGAATCCAAGGACAAAGGAAAGAAGGCTTGTTACCTGGCTGAGAACAAAGCTGAAAATACTGACACCGAGTTTGATGAAGATATTGAGGTGGTATTTTCTGCTATGAGGGATGATTCAGACAAAGAAGAAATGTATGTTGAAATTGCAATCATATCTAAGGTTAGTAAAAATGATTTCTAGATTATTGATAGTGGCTGTACTCACCACATGACTGGAGATAAAGAAAATTTTGAAAATTTTGAATATTATATTGGTGGATCAGTAAGAATGAGTAATGACTCACCTTGTCCAATTGAAGGTAAAGGATCAATCATGTTGAATAATCTGATCAGATGTGAAAATGCATATTGGGTGAAAGGACTTAACTATAATCTATTGAGTGTTTCACAGCTGAATAACACAGGTCACTGAGTTGCATTTGAGAAAAAAAAGGCAAAGATCTATAATGAAATAGGAAGGTTGACCAGTACTGGTGAGCAAAAAAAAGGTAACCTATTCTATCTTGATGACATTAAGAACACTTTTTTATTGGCTAGAAATGAAGACATTTGGTTGTGGCATAAAAGGTTATGCCATGTGAATTTTGACAACATGGTTAGGATAAGAAAAAAGAGAAAGATAAGAAGTATACCAAGCATGTCAAAACCCGACCATGTCATGTATAAGAATTGTCAAAAAGGGAAAATGAAAAAGTCTAGTTTCAAGAGAAAAACCTGCACATCTAATGCTATTCTAGAATTAGTCCATACTGACTTATGTGGACCAATGAGAAAAAAGATATATTATGGTGATAGATACTTTATTCTCTTTGTTGATGATTATTCTAGGATGATGACTGTTATGTTCTTAAAAGAGAAATACGAATCATTTAATATGTTTAAATGGTATAAATCCATAGTTGAAAAACAAAGTGGAAAGGAACTAAAATGTCTAAGGTCAGATTGAGGAGGAGAATTTATTTCTGATGAATTCACTAACTTTTGTAATGAGCATGGAATTACAAGACAGGTTTCTACACTAAGAACACCATAGAAAAATGGGATTGCTGAAAGAATGAATAGATAAATTTTTGATTGTGCCAGAACACTGATGATTGAGAAAGGCATCACACAAACATTCTGGAGAGAAGCTATAAGTACTGCTATCTATACATTAAACTGAGTTAAATTGAAGAAAGACACCAATAAGACACCTTATGAGCTATGGTATGGATACACACCTAATGTAAGTTACTTTATAATTTTTGGAAGTTAATGTTATATTTTGAAAGATGATAGAAATGGAAATCTTGACTCCAAAAGTGGTGAAGGAATATTTCTAGGTTATTCTACCAAAATCAAGGCTTATAAATGTCTTAACAAATCCTCTAACAATATCATTGAAAGTGCAAATGTTAAAGTTGATGAATTTGCTGATAAAAATGATGAGGAAAGAATACAATAGATTTTTCTACAGTGAAGAACTTGACACTTTGCCCGAGCAATAGTGTATCACTACCAAGCGACAAAAAAATGCATCCGACCAACAAGCTACACACACCGAAAATCAGGAAATTGCTCACAATGATGAACCAATAGATGAAGATAAAAATGAAGGTCAAGATGATGATCATAATGATGAACAAAGGTATGAACTGGTACTTGTCAAGTATGTCAAAAGAAACCATCCACAGAACCATATCATAGGAGACAAAAGAGCTAGAATGAGAACAAGAAGTAAGTCACTGAACACTAGATGTTTGATTTGTGATGTTGAACCTAAATCTATCAATACTGCACTTAAGAATCAAGAATGGGTTTTTGAAATGAATGAAGAGATTGAGAAGATTGAAAAGAGAAAAACATGGACATTAGTACCTAGACCGAGTGACAAAAATGTCATTGGTACCAAATGGATATTCAGAAACAAACTGAATGAGAATGGAGAAGTCACAAGGAACAAAGCGAGATCAGTATGCAAAGGGTATGCACAAGAAGAAGGTATTGACTATGGATAAATCTTTGCACCTGTTGCTAGACTAGAAGGAGTAAGAATTCTACTTGCTTATGCTTCTTACAAAGGATTCAAAGTATACCAAATGGATGTCAAATCTGCATTTCTAAATGGAATACTAGAAGAAGAGGTATACGTTGAACAACCTGAAGGGTTTGTTGATCCTAACAAGAGAAAAATGGCCTGTAGAATACAAAAATCCTTGTATGGATTGAAACAAGCACCAAGAGCATAGTATGAAATAATTCACTCTTATCTCATTAAGTATTGGATTTGTAAGAACAAGTGACAATAGTAATCTGTATTTAAAACAAGATACTGATAATAACATTTTGATTGTTGAGATATTTGTTGATGATATCATATTTGGAGGTAATGATATGTTATGCAAATAATTTGGTAATGAAATGAGAAGAGAGTTTGAGATGTCAATGTTTGGGGAGATCAAATTTTTTCTTGGTCTACAGATTCTACAATAGGATGACGGCATCTACATCACACAATCCAAATACATCAAGGAAGTTTTGAAGATATTAAAAATGGTGGACTCCAAACCAGTGGGAACACTAATGGAAACTGGATGCAAAATGACAAGTCAATAGAGATAAATCATACCTTATATAGATCTATGATTGGAAAACTCATGTATGTTCTACATACTAGACTAGATATAGCACATGCAGTTGGAATAGTTGCAAGATTCTCTGCTAATCCCAAGGAATCACACATGACTATTGTTAAAAGAATTTTGAGATATCTAAATAATACTGAAGACTATGGCTTATGGTATAATAATGAAGGAAAATTTGAGCTTCAAGTCTATACAGATGTTGATTGGGATGAAAAAAAAGATGATAGAAAGAGCACAATAGGAAGAGTATTCTTTATGGGTGATAGACTTGTCACATGGATAAGTAAAAATCAAGGATGCATCTCTCAATCCATTGTAGAAGCAGAAAATGTGGCTGCTGCTACAAATTGATCTACCAGTAATTATATTTAAATTAAACAATTTCTTTTTAATTATCTTTAAATATATTTCTTGAGGGACAAGAAATGTAATTGTAATTGTTTTGATCAGTCTAACTGATTGAAAACATGAAAACTAGGAGATCAAGGTCAATTTGTAAACCTTTGATCATAGAGTTATCATTGTAATACGTGAAACTCATTTTAGGTCTAAATCATTGTATAAATATATATGTAATCTATCATAACACATGTGTGTGATGATGATTGTAGCTAGGGAGCACATGTATGGATCAGACTAAAAAAAATTATGCAGAAGAACAACAAAGGATGAAACAGGTTATCAAGAACTAGATTCAAGGCTACCGAGCATAACAGAGGTATTGATCAATCACTATAGTTGATAAATATACATGTAATCTTTATTGGATCTATAATCATCAATTCTAGAATGCATATACTCAGGTCAATGAATAGTTTTGACTACATTCTAATAAGTGTAGAAAATAGAAGAAATCCTTGAGAAAGGTGGATTTAACAATCCTTTGTAAATCTCTTAACCAAGTGCACACTAAACAATGTTGCTAAAGCTTTTAACACATTAGACCTTAACCAGTCTCTACATGATACTCCTAATAGGGTAGATCATCAAAAGTGATCAAAATTGTAAGCCTTAACCAACCCCTTCCATTCTGCAGATGATGAAGCTTTGTGGGTTTTATCCCCACCGCAGTTTTTACCTTCTAACAAGGGTTTTCTGCATTACCAAATCTTGTGTCATGCGTCTTTATATTTCATGAATGTTTCTATGAATTTTTTACATGCTAATTGAATTATGAACTGATATAACATACACAAAGATAGAATAGCACAAATGGTTGTTAATAAAATGTATTGATTACAAAAGGATTAAGGTTAAGTGGTAAAAGTTTTGAAGGTACTGATTCACCCCTCCCCTCTCAGTACACACCATTCCATTATTTCCAACAATTGGTATTAGAGCTAGATCTCTTATTTGGAAAATTTTAAAGACTAAAGAGAGAAGATCATACAATGGAAAGGTACAAGCTAGACAAGAGTATTGAGAATCAGAAGTTAGATATACATATCTTTTATGAGCAATATAAAGAAGATAGAATCAAGATGAGACAACTGTAGAAGTTGATAAATGCAACTTCACCCAAGATCACCTGCATGCATAACTGTTACAGAAGAAGCAAGAAGACAGAAGATTGAAGAAGAATCTATGGCGGCCAAAAGGCCAGAGACTGCAAAACCATGTTGAAAGAAATGATTTCTATATTCAACTATTATGAAAAGATTACAATCTCGATGAAAAATGCAAAGCGATCATTCCTTATAAAGGATACCGAAACCCTAAAAGAGAAACTCTAAGAAATAGAAACTGCCTAAGTGAAACTTAAGCACAAAAGAGTAATAACTAAAGATTACTCTAACACCCCCCCTTAAGTGTAACTTAGGGAGAAGCAAAATAGCTAAACTACTGCAGAAAGTAGGAAAGATGGGTCCCGGCAACAAGGCCTGATCAGGAACCCAAAACAAGAAAGAAAACTAGATGAAGGAAACAAAGCCTCCAATCTAGGGAAAGGTGTCCCAGAGAAAGGAACAAGAATAGAGTAAGGAGCATCTCCGAAGTAAGGAACTGTAAACTCTGTCAGAAGAGACTGCTGGAACCCCCACTGAAGTGCATGACTAGGTAGAGAAGACAAATGTCTAAAGAGCTGATCAATCAAACCAGGAAGCAATAGAGCCAACAGGTGAACCCCGCCCATAATGCTGAACTGGGAGAGGTGACAGGAACACTGAAATGCAATGCCAGAAACATCTGCAAAAGAAGAACCAGGAACACCAACAGTGCAACAGAAGCACAGACACAAGATAAAGGGCAGTGTCATCGACACACAGCATGGGCTAATGTCATGGAAGGTATGCTCACTTGACAAAGGTGGATGCGCCTAAAGCGGCATAAACATCATAACCCCCCATGGCACTTTATAACAGAGTGCAAGTACAACAACCATACAAGGTGTACAAGATCCCAGAAATGCAGAAGAAGGCACTTTATCTCAGTGCATTTATAGAACAAAAATGCATCAGAAGGAGCATACAAGCTCAGAAGTCAGAAAGAAGAGTGAACTATGAACTCAGAAGAAGAGATCCCAGGACCTGTAGAACCAAGCAATCCACCAGAGGGCATAAACTACAAAACTCAGAGGAGAGAAATCCTGGAGTAGAATCTGGAAAAAATACCTCTACCACTAAATAGCACACTGAACCAGCTTTCCAACAATATCTCATTTGCCAAAAACGGAGTCCGGATGAGCCAGATATGACTCTCGGAAGGAAAAATAAAACATCAAACTTCAACAGCAAAAAATACTGTTGAAACAGCAGACCCAAAAAACCAAATCACCATAGTCGGAAAGAGCTTTGCGACGATATAAGGAAGTCCAAAAAAGGCCTCCGTATACTCCAGATAGAGCGAAAAAGGTGAAAATGGCCCCAAAAGGCTCAACAGGCCATGTTTTAAGCCCTAGGGGCTAAAAAAATAGGCCCCTGGGCGCATGGCGCACCCAGGGGGCCAAACCCGGAGCCCACGGTCATGCATGTGACCGCGTGCACTGCTAAACTGCCCATGGGGGCTATGAAAAAACCTGCCACCGGGTGGCGGAGCGGCGGTGGCTGGTTGCTCAGCCGGCGATGATAGAGGAGCGGCGGGGGCCGCGAGGCGCCAGGCGTCGGGGAGTAGACGGCGTCGGTGGCGGGGCCGCTGCAGGCAGAGCGGCCGGGAGTAGCAAGGTAGCGCGGGCCACTGCAGGTGGCGCGACGGGGAAAGGCGCAGCCCCAGCGGAGTGCGGGTGGCGCTGTGGTAGCGCGCCCCAAAACCTACCAACTGCGGCATAAAAATGCTAAAAAAATGATTTTTTTAAAGAAATTTCTTGAAAAACGTGCCTGTACGGCCCTTAAGAGGCCAAAAAAAATTCTCCAGATGCCCCGGTGTCCAAAATGGATGAATTTTATATCAATCCTGGGTTTTTTGGGCCTTCCGGACTCAATTGTGAGGTCAGTTTTGGTCCAAAATGCCTCCAAAAATAGAGAACCCCCAGAACTAATGAAAAGTACCAGGAAAAGACTGGCGATCTTCAAACCCTCGAATGCTTCAAAAAAAAAATTCGAACAGCCAGCAGCAAGATGGCTCTGATACCATGTAGAAGTTGATAAATGCAACTTCACCCAAGATCACCTGCATGCATAACTGTTACAGAAGAAGCAAGAAGACAGAAGATTGAAGAAGAATCTATGGCGGCCAAAAGGCCAAAGACTGCAAAACCATGTTGAAAGAAATGATTTCTATATTCAACTATTATGAAAAGATTATAATCTCGATGAAAAATGCAAAGCGGTCATTCCTTATAAAGGATACCGAAACCCTAAAAGGGAAACTCTAAGAAATAGAAACTGCCTAAGTGAAACTTAAGCACAAAAGAGTAATAACTAAAGATTACTCTAACAACAACTACTAGATGAAAGAAAGATTATGGCATCTCACTGTAATGAAATAGACTATCATGAGGAAGAGATACCTGATTTATTTGAGTTTTTGGGATCTACATCTAGCAACACATTAGACACATCTAAAGGAAGCATTACAAACCTAAATGAAATCAATCAACATTTGGATGGACAAGTAAAATCACTGCAAATTGGTCAAGAGACATAGATGGTAAGGATGATTGAGGTTATGAATAAGGCTAGACAAGTTGAGCTGGAGAGAACACTAGCTATTGATGATAGGAGGAAGATTACTGAAAAGATACAAGAGAAAGAGTCAAAAATAAAAAGACTTACTGAAGATCATCATGAGATCACCAATCATATTATTCTCATGAGTTAGGAGGAAAAAAAAATAAACATAGAAATGAATGGAAAGCTGGAAGATATTGGTGAGCTAAGAAAAGAAAATGAAAGATTGAAGCATGAAGTGAGAATTCAACAACAACACAATGACATGATCAAGAGAGCTAAAGAAAGCACCAAAAGGATGGATGATTTTCTAGATGGACAAAGAAGAGTCAACAACATTCCTAGATTAGGGTATACCAAGAATGGAGAGTCACCATACCAAGATGATCCAGAGAATGTCTGCACAAATCCAAGACCAAGAAAGAAGTCATGCAATCACTATGGAAAACCAGGCCACACATCAAATGTTTGCAAGAGAAAAATAAAAGGTATTCCTAAATCCACATCTTTATTCATAGGAAATAGTTATAAATGTAACAAGAAAGGAAATAAATCATATGAATGTAAATTTGAGGTGAAACAACCAAAGAAGAAAACCTACATGGCCAAATAATGTCCTCCTTGCAAAATGCATGGGCACACATCTCTTGAATGTAGAAAGAAGAAAAAGCAAGCATGAAAGCCTAAAGATCAAGAAACTACTTATCAACCGAAATGAGTTAGTAACTCATATGTTTGGGATTACAACACATGGAAAATTGCACATCATGTGGAAGATTTGGACAGATAGTAGAAAAGTGCATGAGAAAATGGATGAGAAAGTCTAGGAGTTGGACTAACCCCAGAATGGCATGTTTACACTGTCATAAAGTTGGTCATCTAAGCAAGGACTGAAAAGACCAAGTGACAGAGACAAGCACGTTTGCTAATGAAAACACCATTGAAGACATCAGGAAGATGAGAAACAATATGTGGAGGAAATCTACAAACACTGATGATGTTGGGCCAAGCAATGCAATTGGTGACACCTTATCCAATGGACAAGGTGACATCACCACCCCCACCTAAAATGAAAAAGCAATTTTGGAACTGCACTATGCTAAGTTATACTTTACATCAGTTCCATTATACATATTTAAAATTCCAAACTAGCATGATTAAAGATGCACTATGGTATTACTTGTTATGATTCTATGAATTCAATCTCATTGGTTAATGCATACCAAAAAGAATCAGTTAACATACAAAAGCTAAGTTGTCAAAGCATACCGAGAATCATTTGTGTACATGTGAAAACCAAGTTAATCAATGTACCCCATGGCTTGTCAGTAATCAAGTAAAAATAATATTTTTTGTCTTCGCCAATTCCCGAGCACCGTCAATAAACCTATGAAAGGTCAAGTAAGTTATCACTTACCCTGAGCCAAAATTTTGTGTGTAACCTGAGAAACTCTGTCTTCGACACCTGAAAAGTGGGTAGAGCATTAATTTATACACTTAGGGCATTGTCTATAAATAGGGCAATGGATGAGCTCATTATTCACAAAGTGATTAAGAAACAGAGCAGAGCAGAGAAGAGAAAAAATAGAGTGACTAGATTGCAGAGAACTCCAAGCAGATTCATGACATTTAGATTCTAAACAAAAGCAACTATAGAAGGTTAAAGTAAGTAACAATAATCACCGAGCTCACTATTTTATTTTATGGGAAAATCTCTAAATTCATGAAATCATGGCAACCACTTCCCGTGCAACCAAGATCAAGAATGCTAAATAAAAGAAGGTTAATCTGATAAAAAAATCCACTTGTGAAGAACCTAATTATAAAATATGTCCAAAGGTTTCTTCACAACCCGACAATGTCGGTGCATTCTCCGACATTCCACCTAGGTTTTTACTCATTGAGGATGTACGAGCCTACATACATTGCAAGATCGCCGAGATAGGAGATCTTGAGATTGATCAAGCTTACAAGAATCTTTGTAAAGGCCAAACCATTAAGGAGGAACACATCAAGGTCAAAGGGATGATATGTGCCCTAATGTTCCTGAGAGAGTTTAAAGTTGAGTGGAATTAGGTAGTGTTGAGCAGGGTGCACGACCAAAAAATGTGGCTTGATGAGCCAAAACCGATCACTAGAGATGTGATACACGTTGTTACCAGTTATCCTATAACCGACAAGGCCAATTTTCTCAAACACCCTTCTCATCCTGAGATAGAGAAGATGACAAGTGTAGTTTGGGATAATAGAGGATTGAAGGTTAACACCATCACCGATCCTAAACTCAATTTTGGTGCATGTGTACTAGGGTACAATATATATAAATCCAGCAGGCTAAACAACATAGCATGTGGAGCAGTTGACACTGCTTATAAGATTGTAAAGAAAGGTCTACAATTGGATCTATCTAAGCTTCTACTAAAGTAGTTAGATGAAAACATGGGGACAATCAGGTCTACAAAGTCCAATTTATGTAAGTTCAAATCACTTTTAATGTGTACATTTTTCTACTTTTAGAACTTCTTTCCATCCATAGGAAATGTCAACTAGGATACCACCCAACCAGTGACCATACAAATCAGTGAATTCATCAAGTCGTTAGGTGACAAATTTGTATCAGTTATGGATGAATACTTCATTGGATTTAAGGAAAGATTAAAGAAAAGAATAAGGATACCAAAACAACTGGTAGAAAAGTATAAGAATGACATTTTTTTAATGAGGTACACTCAAACCAATTGTACTAAGGATAGCATGAATAGCACCACTTGAATATGAGGTCAACATAGATCAAGCCACTAATGCTATTAAAGCATTGATAAATGAACCAGTGGACAAGTCAAAACCTAGGTTTGGAACCTATGAGGAAGCCAAGGAAAGAATAAAAATAGGATTAGTTATGAATAAAATTGATAGAAAGAAAGAGAAAATGGTAAAGACACCAAAGAAAAAGTTGTCGATGAACGATGAAGAGTCTGAACAAAAGGATGACACCTAGGGATAGTCACCCATCAGTGAAGAAGAAAAATTGAGTGACTCTGAATCTACAGATTCTGATGCACCACCACCACCACCAACAAAGAAACCAAGGACCACTACTGCATCAAGGAAAAGAAGTCAGACAAATAAAGACACAAGTGCATCACCGGTCAAGAAAGGAAAGCAGAGAACTTATAAAAGGAAGCCTCAAATAGGTCAAATTTTAGAACCTAAGAGGAGAAAGAGATTCATCAGAACTAAGGAAGACATAGAGGACACTAAAAAAGATGAACAACCTGTTAAGAATAAGTTCTCTACCACAATTGATGAGGTATGTGTAGCTCCCATCAAGTCAGGTTCAATAACATATCCTAAGATTAGGAAATGGCTAACACTAGATCCCAAGGATCAGAATAAGTTAGAAGAGGAAATCATCACAACAATGTGTATATTCAAATATGTACTAATAAATTTTGAAGGTAAAATGCCTAAAGAACTTTTAGATAGAATTTCAACAAGGTGGACATTTGCATTGCATTCAGAGAAACAAATAAGGCAAAGAGCCCTAGTTTTTGTTATGCCACTGGAATCTCAGATGGAAGAGATTAAAGAAATGATGAAGTTACATTCCAAAAGATTCTTACCAAAATTAAGAGCCTACAAAGTGCTATAAGGACATCTAATTGAGCTTGATAGAAAAAGTGAGGATGAATGGAGAAAAATACTCAAGGTACCCAAAAAGGACACAAGCCCTGAGCCACAACTAGCTCTTATCAATAAGGCACACAATGAAGAAGATTAGGCTAAACCGAGCCCAGAGCACATAATTATAACTAATGGTGAGGATGTTAATGTAGAATCATTAAAAACAGCAAATAACAAGGATATGGATACTACAAATGAAACATTCCCCAATAATACTATCATTGACATTACTGGAGAAGATCCTGCAGATGAGGTAAAGAAAGATGAAGATGTCACTGTTGCCCCAGACCAAACCAAGGAACATGACACTACAACAGATACTACTCATGTAGATACACCGTGACAAATACCACTATTAATACAAGTTATCAATATTATCTTAGAGAAGCATAAATCACCTGAAATGGATGCAAGCATACCCAAAGATAAGGGTGCAGAGGAACCGAAAGACACATCTGATGAGAAGAATAAAGAAACCAATGAAGAAAAAAAGTAAATAGGAGGAGAACAAAAAGAAAAAGGTGAAGAAGAGAAAAAAATTCATACCACTCCTAAGGACATTGAAGGAGATGTTGCAAATAAGGCTAAGGTTGATGTGGAGACGTCCACTCCCAACTGATAGACAGACACCAAACAACATGATACAGGTACACATACACCAAATCCTTCACCAATCATGTTAGACCAAGCAAAGGAACTTGATATGGTACTGCATATAGGTACCTCCACAACACTTTCCAAGAAGAAAAAGAATCCAGTTACACTGGAAGAAATTATTGAGATACCGACCTGTGATCCAAGGACATTGGATCCAGAGGCACTAACAAACTATGTAGAACTATGTAGAAGAAAGCTATCCAGGATAAGCTAAAAAAGGAAAAAAAGATACTCAGGAACTTGAGACAACAAGGGATATTCTTCAATAGGTAGTACCTAATACATAAATTGATCAAAATGCATCAATCATTGATGAATTAGCCGTTCTTACCAACAGAATCCAATCACAAAATGTGGATGCAGAAAAGGCTATCAAAGAACGAGCAGAGAAAAAGTACCAGTATAAATTAACAGAGAAAATCAACCAAGAAGTGGTAGAGAACAAGGTGAAGCTTTCTGAACAAGTAAGTTAGTTAGAACCTATCATTTCAGAAGAAATAGCCTTAGTTCAAAAGTTGAGGAGATTAGAGAACTTCACTAAGGAGAATAGTGAAAAGATATCAAAAATAGATGTAGATCTAAATTCTAGTGATCAAATTCTCTCAACAATAGACAATGCAATAAAATTTCATTATGCAAAGGTAATGGAAGCTAATAAGTTGAGACTTCATATTCAAGAGGCAGAATCAAAGTTCAGAGATGAGGTAACCGAGCTACAGGCTCTACTGCTACCCAATCTTACACTACTATAGAAACATATGACAATGGCAAGATAATTAATTGCCACCTCAGAGATGTCTATCATTGACATCATCTATGATATGTATGTCAGGATCACATTAGAGCACATGGATCTAGAACACCTTCATGAAAAATGGGAGAAGATGAGCGAGGACATGAACAACTCTCATTCCCATATTTTTATCAAGCTGTAAGTGATTACAACTTTGCCCTTACTATCAAAAAAGGGGGAAAATAATATGATATAAGGGGCTACAAAAGGGAAAATGATATGATACAAGGGGATACAAAAAGGGAAAATGATATGAAAAATATGATAAGGTGAAAAGGGAGAATAGTATAAAGATAAGTGTATATAATTACACTATACCGACATATACATAGGGGGGGTCATAATGAAAAGGTGAACACATGGTGTACATTACTAAATATTTTAGTATTTTTCACATATCAGTTTTTGATACTAATGTCAAAGGGGGAGATTGAAGACATAGTTTTCCATTACTATGAAAGGAAAAATATTTTTGAACCATCGGTAACACCAACACCGAAAGACAAGTTCATAAGGGAACCTGACAACACAGTGCAACCCAAAAATGTTACAAAGTGGAACCCGACAGAGCAAACCCAATAGAGGAACCCGACAAGCAGATTACTATGCAAACTGACAGAACAGATGATAGAGGAACTTGACAGACTAAAGAGAATCTCAAGCACCAGTCTACTGAAAGATAGTTAGAATCCAAAGAAATGTGGATCTAACTTCCATGTCAGATAAAAAACTTATGTCTTATATTTAGCTTTTTATTTAGATTTAAATCCATTTCTTAAGAGACAAGCAATTTAATTGTAATTTTTTTAATCAGTCTAACTGATTGAAAACATGCAAACTAGGAGATCAAGGTCAAGTTGTAAACCTTCAATCATAGAGTTATCATTGTAATACGTAAAACTCATTTTAGGTCTAAATCATTGTATAAATAGATATGTAATATATTAGAACACGTGTGTGTGATGATGATTGTAGCTGAGGAGCACATCTATGGATCAGACTAAAAAATTTTATGCAGAACAACAACAAAAGATGAAACAGGTTATCAAGAACCAGATTCAAGGCTACCGAGTAGAACATAGGTATTGATCAATCACTATAGGTGATAAATATACATATAATCTTTATTGGATCTATAATCATAAATTCTAGATTTCATATACTCAGGTCAATGAATAATTTTGACTACATTCTAACAAGTGTATAAAATAGAAGAAATCCTTGATAAAGGTGGATTTAACAATCCTTTGTAAATCTCTTAACCGAATGCACACTAAACAGTGTTGCTAAATCTCTTAACAGAGTAGACCTTAACCAGTCTCTACATGATACTCCTAACAGGTTAGATCATCAGAAGTGATCAAAATTGTAAGCCTTAACTGGCCCCTTCCATTCTGTAGATAGTGAAGCTTTGTGGGTTTCATCCCCACCACAGTTTTTACCTTCTAATAGGGATTTTCTGCGTTACCAAATCTTGTGTCATGTGTCTATGCATTTCATGAATGTTTATATGAATTTTTTACATGCTAATTGAATTATGAATTGATTTAACATACACAAAGATAGAATAGCTCAAATGGATGGTAATACAATTTATTGATTACAAAAGGATTAAGGTTAAGTGATAAAAGTTTTGAAGGTACTGATTCACCCCTCCCCTCTCAATACACACCATTCCATTATTTCCAACAAGAGAGATATATTTTTGTTTGGCATTTCTATCAAAGGGAGAGAATATATCCATATAAAATATCTAGAGATAAGGGGGAACAGATCCAAAGGGAGAGAAAAGAAATATTCATCAAGGGGAGGGATAGTCAAAGGGAGAGAAAACATCAGAGAAAGATTTAAAGAAACAACCATCCATCTAAGGGAGAGAATTGGATAAAAATTAACACTGCATATCAAGAAAAGGGAGAAGAGATTCTTCAACAAATGGAGAGATAGAATTAGAAGTTGCTACATCTATCTAGTGAAGGGAATAAAGAATGAAGAAAGTACTCTGCAAGAATCATATCTAAGCTAGAAGAGCTTATCGAGAGTCAAATATTTGTATTGGTTATAGAACAATAATTTTGGTATGATATTGCATTCTTTACATTACATATTTCATATTTTTTTGATAAGTATGTTGCCATCAATGCCAAAGGGAGAGATTCGTGAACTATAACTGATTGAATGCTTGAAAATAATAAAGTTGATCATCACCGAGATACAAAAGTGAATGAGAGACAATAAATTAGTTAATGTATTATATTTTCATTGATGTCAACTTGATATGGTATGATTTCTCATACACATATTGTCACAACACTTAAAGATTTGAAGAGACAATTTTTTTGTCATCGATAACCATATACACTGAGTGACAGTAAACCCCAACAAATAGTGAACCCTGAACACATAAGTTCACAGTGTTAACTGACAGACAGTGTTACCCAAGCAAGTGACACCCAAGAAAGCATTACCAAGATAACTGCAGTTGTCACCAAATAGAACTAAAGTTGATGCCCAAGCTATCTACAGTAGTCACCGAGCACAGCTGAAGTGTTGACTGACGGGAACTAAAGTTAGAAAATGACAAAATAACTTAGCTGGCAGAGCTATATTTAGAGTTAACTAATTGTTTTCTTTATTTCTATTGATCAGTTAAAAGATAAATACAAGAAGGAGATTTAGATCATGTTTTATTCCAGAAAACAAGGAGATGTTTACGGAATAAAACTAAAGCAAGCATGGCGAGCTTTACGGATCAAGAAGTGATCAACAAAGAAAACAAGAAGAATGAATGGTGAAATCATGTCTATATAAAGAGACAAGTAATTCATTATTAAAAGGAGGAATGTTGAATATAATTCTAGTGAAGAGAGAAGTCTTCATGCAAATATGATCATACAGGCTAAGGAACAGAGCCAAGAATTCTATAGACACCGAGCAGTAGAGAAGAAACAACATTCACTAAGCAGAAAGAAGGGAAGAAAAGGAATTGAAGAGAACATTGATCAGAAGAGGTATTATGGACTTACAATAGATCTGAAAATCTACAAGATTAAGTTATATTTATGAACAGATCATTTACTATTTCATTTTAACCATTGGATCATAAAATCTCTTAACCGAGTGGGATTTAACCATCCTTATTATATTGAGATACATCCTAAGGAGTATCAAAAGGTTTTCATGTTCACAACATAGTGAATGCTAGGTCAAGTGATAAATTGTTAGTTTTAAATCCTCTAACAAGGTCACACTTAAAAGTGTGTTTGTAACCTTTAACAGGGTTGGCTCTTCACCGAGCTCACTTTAGAAGAGTGAAAATTTTGGGTTAACGGTCCCAAGTGGTTTTTCCCTTAACAAGGTTTCCACCTTAAAAATCCATGTTTAAAATGTGTATATGGTTCATTACTTTGATGTTTTCCTTTACACATTACTAAAATGGGATTGATCAGTAAACACTAAGTTTATTTACTGATATTTAGTAAAGGCTAGGAAAAGATAAATTGATATTCGGTAAAGCTTAAGAAAAGGATAAATAGTATAATCACCAAGAAACTATATATGTTAGATTTACACAAGGCACACATCTTGTAGGACTAAAGATAACTAGAGGTTTTATATATGTGATATCAGTTTTGGATTGGATTATTGGATTAATTTTTTAGGCCATTGATTCTCCCCCCCTCTCAGTTATTCTAACACTCTCATCAATATTCACTTCAATTCCTTGGATTCTTCATACTCTGTTCTGCTCAGTAAATGTTCTTTCTCTGTCGCTCGGTGATGTCTGCAGAAATTCTTAGTTCTATCTTCAACTAGTTTGATCAGTCATGCATGTAGATAATCTTTTCAGCAATATGTATGTGTGCGCATCTTGATTCATAATGAATCTCTTATCTCTTATATAGACATCATAAATGTTTAATCTCCATCCTTAGATTTTGTCACTTAATCTCCATTGTTGATTTTGCGGTTTTAACCTTCCTTGATAGTTGTGTCAAAAACATGTTTCAATCTCCTTTGTCTGATCATCTTGAATTTTCATAGCCATTTGATCAACATAAAAAACCTTATCAATTACCTCAAAATTATAAATACTTTCCATCTCAACATCTTAGTCGGCCTTCATTTTATTTTAGTCATTCAATATCATGATGTGTCGGTGATACCTAGCTTAGTTAACACTATGCATGGTATACACTATGTTTACTCGGTGTCCATTATTCTGACTCAATGTATACATAACTCTTCAGTTACCGACCGCATAAAATTTGTTTATTCTAGATCTTCAATCTATAATAGATGTTTGTAACCATGATGATAATCAAAAAAATTTGACATCAATGACAATACATTGATTGATTAATGTCTATCATCACATTAGTAACTCGGTTGATCATCAACTCAATGAATTCAAATATACTATCAGTTGTAGTTCATCAAACTCCCCCTTCGGCATTGATGGCAACACAATATGAAATATACAATATGAAAATGCCATAGAATACCAAGCATCAGTTCTACAACTATATGAAAAATATTGTATCTCTCCCTAGCTTGTACATATAATATGTTTAATCTCTACACAACATTAAAACTTACCGTGTAGACTCTCCTTGTAGATTTGACTCTTCATTTCTTGAATCTTCTCTCTTTGTAGATAGATATGTCATTGTTCTTTGCTTCCATTATTTGTAGAATCTTCTATCTCTTTAATGGATAGATATCTCATTTCCCTCTCTTTCTCTTTTCTCCTTGTCTCCCTTTCAGTGGATAGATATTTCATTGAATCTTCTCTCCCTTTGACAGAAATGCCAAAAAGAAAATATACAACTCTTTAGTAGCCAAAATATCTCTGGTTTATGGTTCAGATCAGGTACCTTGAATGTACTAATATGCATTGTTGGTCCAGTTCTCAGTTTGCATCAACATGATTGTGTAACACCCCAAAATTGGCATCTTGCAACCCTAACCAATTTTGTTGCATTTGTCATTATGTTGAATCATCAAAGTCCTATTGTACTAGGCAATTCTGAGTTTTCATTGACTCTACTCGACCTGAGTGTCAAATGTAGAAAATCCTAAATCTGTATTAATCATACATCATATTTAATTCCTAAATATCT
>MU226334.1:295883-306696 GCA_018584345.1 Thuja plicata | reverse complement strand
TCTCTCATATTTCATTTCTTAGCATAATCTTGCATTGCATTGCACTTATCATGATAAATCCTTCATTCTTAGATTGGTCCATGGTTGTGAGACTCTCATCCTGAGAGCAATTTCAAAAACCCCATCTGGATAGAAGGCAACAGGTCAAATCACGCAGGCAGATAAGATGAATAACTCATATTCAGTCTTGTTTGTACCTGGTGAAGAAGGACTATGTTAAAGTGTGTGGTTGATTAACAAGGCCAAAATTAACACATACAGATTGATATTCTGATAAAATGTAGGTTGATGCAACCTCCTAGTCATCTTAGTGATTGATAGAAAAGGGACAAACCCTTATTCTATTCATCAAGTACTCAAATGTATCCTTTGGTAAGGGTTTAGTGAATATGTCAGCTAGTTGTTGTTTTGATTGTACATATTCTAGTGTCACTATTTTTTCTTATACCTTTTCCCTCAAGTAGTGATAATTTATAGATATATGCTTTGATTTTGCATGCATCACAGGGTTCTTAGAAATGTTAATTTCACTAGTATTATCACAATAAATTATCAGTGGGTCATTGATTTTGTGATTCATACCTTTCAAAAAAAAATTTATCCATGCAATATTGAAACAATTTGTAGCAGCAACAACATATTCTTCTTCTGTAGTTGATTGGGATATGAATTCTTGCTTCTTACTGATCCAAGTAGCTAATATTTCTCCCACAAAGAATGCTCCACCATAGTGCTCTTTCTATCATCAATGTTCCCAGCCCAATCAGCATCTATGTAAACTTTCAGTTCATACTTTCCTTCTTTCTTGTACCACAATCCATAATCTTCAGTGTTCTTAGAGTATCTAAAAATTCTCTTTACAATAGTCATATGTGATTCTTTAGGATTAGTAGATAATCTTTCTACAATTCCAACTGTGTGTGCAATATCTGGTCTTATGTGTACAACATACATAAATTTTACAATCATAGATTTGTGTAATGTCTGATTTACCTTGATTGTCTTTTCATCTTTTGTCAATTTGCATCATGTGATCATAGGTGTACCGAATGGTTTTGAATATTCCATTCTGAATGTCTTTAGTACTTCCTTGATGTATTTTTATTGAGTAATGTATATGCCTTCATCCTGTTGTAAAATTTGCAAGCCAAGAAAAAATTTGATCTCTCCAAACATTGACATTTCAAATTACTTTCTCATTTCGTCAGCAAATGATTTGCATAAGTTATCATTTCCTCCAAATATAATGTCATCAAAAAAAATCTCAACAATTAGAATCTTATCATCAGTTCCTCCTTTCAAGTTTGTTATCACTTGTTCTACCAAATCCAATACTAATAAGATAGGAATGTAGTCTTTCATACCATGCTCTTGGTGCTTGTTTCAGTCCATACAAAGATTTGTGCAACTTACATATCATGTTTGTCTGATTAGGATCAACAAAACCTTCAAGTTGTTCAATGTATATGTCTTCTTCCAGTATCCCATTCAGAAATGTAGATTTAACATCCATCTAATATACTTTAAATCCTTTGTAAGAAACATAAGAAATCAATATTCTAACTCCTTCAAGTCTAGAAACGGGTGCAAAATTTTCTCCATAGTCAATACCTTCTTCTTGTGCATGCCCTTTGCATACTAGTCTTGCCTTATTTTGTGTAACATATCCATTCTCATTCAATTTGTTTCTGAATATCCATTTGGTTCCAATTACATTCTTATCACTCGATCTCGGTACCAATTTCCATGTTTTTTTCTTTTGTATCTGCTCAATTTCTTAATTCATTACCTTAATCCATTCATCATTTGCAAGTGCGTCTCTAATAGTTTTAGGTTCAAATTCACAAATCAGACATGTGTTATCATTCAACTTATTTTGTGTCATCATGCCAGCTCTCTTATCTCCAATAATTAGATTATGTGGATGATGTCTTCTTACATATTTTGTAAGTACATGTTTAGTTCTTTGATCTTCATTGTGTTCTCCAGTTGGTGTATGATTATGATCTCTAGTTGCATCATCTTCTTGATTCTCAGTTGGTGCATCTTGATGCTTGGTAACATTACCTTGTTGCTCAGTAATGTTAGGCATTTTCTCAGGAAAAGTGTTAGGATCTTCAATTTAAACAAATCTATTGTAGTCTTCTGGTTCTCTTTTACTTTTAGTGTCATTCTTCTCAGCAAATTCATCAACTCTTACATTTGCACTTTCAATGATCTTGTTAGAAGACTTATTCAAACATTTATAAGCTTTTCTCTTAGTAGAATATCCTAAAAATATTCCTTCATCACCTTTTGAATCTAATTTCCCATTTATATCACCTTTCATAATATAGCATCGACTTCCAAATATTCTAAAATAACTCACATTAGGTGTGTAACCATACCATAATTCATAAGGTGTCTTATTTGAATCCTTCTTTAGTTGTACTCAGTTCAATGTGTATACAACAGTACTAACAACTTCCCTCCAGTATACTTGTGTAACACTCTTTTCAATCATTAGTTTTCTAGCACAATCCACAATAGATCTATTTCTCCTTTTAGCGATCTCATTTTACTCTGGTGTCCTTGATGCAGAAACATGTCTCTTAATTCCATGCTCATTACAAAATTTAGTGAAATCATCATAAATAAATTCTCCTCCACTGTTTGATCTTAAACATTTCAGTTCTTTACCACTTTCTTTTTCCACTTTAGCTTTGTACCATTTGAACATCTTAAATGCTTCAGATTTTTCTTTTAAGAACATGACACTCATCATTCTAGAATAGTCATCAACAAATAAAATAAAGTATCTGTCACCATACTAACTTTGTGTTCTCATAGGTCCACATAAGTTGGTATGAACCAGTTCAAAAAAAACATTAGATGAAAAATTTTTGCTCTTAAAAATAGATTTTGACATTTTTCCCATTTGACAATTTTTGCACATGACGTGGTCAGGTTTAGATATGCTCAGTAAGCCTCTTAATTTTCTTTTCTTAATGATCTTAACCATGTTGTCAAAATTCACATGAAATAACCTCTTATGCCACAACCACACATCTTCATTTCTAGCCATCAAACAAGAATTTTTAGGAGTGTCTAGATAGAGTAGATTACCTTTTGATTGTTCTCTAGTGTCGATCAACTTTCCTATTCCATTATAGATTTTAACTTTTATGTTCTCAAATGCAACTCGGTGACCTATGATATTTAACTTTGAAACACTCAATAGATTATAATTAAGTCCTTTCACCCAATATTCATTATCACATTTGATCTTATTGTTTAGCAATATAGTCCCTTTTCCTTTCACTAGACAAGGTCTATCATTTCCCATTCTAATAGATCCACCATTATAATTCTCAAGAAATTCAAATTTTTCTTTATCTCCAGTCATTTGATTAGTACAACCACTATCAATAACCTAAAAATCATTCTTTCTAACTTTAGAAATAAGTGTTGTTTCAACATACCTTTCATATTCTTTTGAATCTTCTTTCATAGCTACAAATATTGTCTCAATATCTTCATCAGTGTCGGTGTCGGTGTCTTCATCTTTATTTTCAACAAGGTAACATGCCTTCTTTCCTTTGTCTTTGTAATATCAATTACCCCTTCTGTCATACTTTCGATTGCTTCTATATTCTTGATCATCCTTTCTGTCACTAGATCTTTCATTTTTTATTTCATCATTTTTCTTGTTAGGGCATCTGGCAGCAAAGTGTCCATTTTTTTTACAATTAAAGCATATATCAAATGTAGTTTGCCTTTATATCTTCCTTTACCTTTATAAAATCTTCTAGCCATTAATTCTTCAAGTTCATCAATTTCTCTCTCATCATTGTCACTATCACTATCATTTCTTATCATGTCTTTGTTACCATATTTACTAATTTTCAGAGATGACATAAATGCAAATTCAATAGTAGGAACAACATTGTTGTCAAAATTGTTCAGCTCAAATGAAATCAGTCTACCGACTAGACTATCAATTGTGATATTATTTCTAGGTGTTGCTCTCATCTCATATATTGCAGAGTTTATAAGAGCATAAATAGGAAATAAAGTTATGAGAATCTTAATTACATTAGTGTCTTCATCAATAACTCCACCTGCTCCATGAATAGCATTAACAACCTTCTTGATTTGGTTACTATACTATGATATGTTTTCTCCTTCCTTCATTCTCATGTCATCAAAATTTCCTCTGAGACTTTTACATTTAGCTCTTTGCACATTTACATATCCTCCATAAACAAGTTTAAGTGTGTCCCACATCTGCTTGGCTGATGTACATGTCTTGACATCTTCAAATTCAACATCAGATGGTGAAGAAGCAAGCTCTATCATCATAGTATTGTGTTCATGTCTTTATCTCAGCTGATCAACAATCAAAGGTACAATATGTAAGGTGAAATTGATATCCAGGTATTGTGCTAGATCATTTCCAATCCCTGACATATATATTCTCATTCTACTCTTCCATGTTGAGAAGTTGTCCTTGTTCAGATTAGGCACATCTTTCTTATACATCTTGTGATCTTTAGCTTAATTCCTTTAAAAATTTCCTGCTAAGCATTGTTTTCTCTAATAACAATTGTTAGATAACATAGAGGGGGGTGAATCAATTAGTTCTAGTTATCCTACAGTCCCAAATACTTCTAGATGTATATAACAACAATTTCAAACATATAAATCAACTCGATGAAATATAAACTGTGATCTCAAACTTATCTACAAACTCATTTACCGAGTAGCAGTAAAACAAATACTGTGATTACCGATCAATGCAGATAAAGTAATGTGTAAAGAAAAATAATAATCCAACACATCCATACACATTTTTAACATAGAAACCCTGGTAAGGGAAAAAAACACCTGGGACCGGTAACCCAAAATAATTCACTCTTCTGAAGTGAGCTCGATAAGATCCAACCCTATTAAGAGTCAACACTGTTAGGTGTGACCTGGTTAGAGGATTTATTACTAACAATTCTGCCTTGACCAATCATTCACTATGGGGTCAACAAGAAAAAAATCAACATTTATTGAATGTCATAAGAAAAATACTGTTAAGTCCCACTTGGTTAAGAGATTTGTCTGTAATAACTGTTAAACTGATACAATAATGATATGATTCAAATAAAACTCTATTTGTAGATTTTCAGATCTATGCTAAGAACAATAATACCTCTTATCAATATTCACTTCATTTCCTTTGATTTTGCACACTTTGTTCTGCTCGATAAATGTTCTTTCTCTGTCAATCGGTGATTTCTACAGAAATGCTTGGTTCTATCTTCAACCAGTTTGATCAGTCTTGCATGAAGTTAATCTCTTTAGAAATATACATGTGTGCGCATCTTGATTCATAATGAATCTTTGGTCTCTTATATAGACATCATAAACTATTTAATCTCCATTCTTAGATTTTGCCGCTTAATCTCCATTGTTGATTTTTCTTCTTTAACCTTCCTTGGCAGTTGTGTCAAAAACATGTTTCAATCTCCTTCATCTAATCATCTTGAACTTTCATAACCATTTGATCAACATAAAAAACCTTATAAATTACCTTGAAATTATAAATACTTGTCAGCTCAGTATCTTATTCAGCCTTCAATTTATTTTACTTGGTCAATACCATGATGCATTGGTGATACCTACCTTGGTTAACACTATTCTTGGTATACACTATGTTTACTCGGTGTCCACTGTTCTGACTCGATGTATACAGAACTCTTCAGTTACCGACTACATTAGCTTTGTTTATTCCAGATCTTCAATCCATAATGGATGTTTGTAACCATAATGATAATCAAAACAAGTTGACATCAATGACAATACATTAACTGAATAATGTCTATCATCACATTAGTAACTCGGTTGTGTTGACGGGACTTTGGTGACCGGGTCCGCCAACAGATGTAAGTTGTCACCAGGTACCGGGGTACTGGCCAACTTCACCTACAAAGGTTGTCTGGGGAAATGAGATTCCCCAGGCCTCCAAGCACCTGAGCATTGGGTCTCGACGGTGCGGGGCTCAATTGGGAGATGTGACTATTTTTGAGGGGGATAGCTAGTTTCTTCAACTCGTTCTCTCCGAGGATTCAGGAAGGCAAGGTTTCTCCAAGCATTTTATACTTAGCAAATAAATTGAAAAAGATCCTGTAGGGTTAGAGATATTGCATCTACCTATAGTTATGTTTAAACATTCAATACATCGATCATACTCTGATATACTACACTAAATACCGAGGAAATACACAACCATCAATTCATATTTGATCAGTAGCAAGGGAAAGGAGGTCGTTAAACTACTTAAAATATCAGAGTAGGAGACATGAAGAAAATTAAACATAAAATACTGTTAACTCAGAAGACAAAGAACCAACAACGTCATTGCAAGAACCATCTCTTCTTCATTAACATTCCTTCCAGCAAGCACTAGTGTGTGGTGTGTGTAAGAAAATACACCTTCATGAAATTAATAATGAAAGCAACAATTCTATGAATTGAAACTAACAAACTATATCATCTCATGGTTCTCTATCCAAGCTTTTTTAAGAGAGTTCTCAGGCTTAATCTCTCTCAAGGACAATCCTAGAATGAGATATGTATGAAAATTCAATGCTCAAATCTAACTAGAATGCTCAAAATGCTCAACAATGCTCCAAGATCATAAGATAAAATAGCAAATGCTCCTAAATATGATATGCTAAATGAAATGCAAATGCTAAAACTCTCTCAAAAGCTCTCAAATGCTCCTTAATATGCCTATAATAAGAATGCTTTGGCTCTTGAATTCTTGGATTCCAAACACAAAGGAAATTGCTTGTATTTATAGCATTTTCCCAAGGGTAGGGGGTAGAGTGAATTGATCATGATCAAAGCTTGGTTAAGTCAAAATCTTTGAGGTGTTTGTAAATGGAGGGAAAGTTGGTTGGTTGTCTCAAAGAATTAGGAATTAAATAACTCCATCATTTAATTAAATTAGCCATGGAAGGGTGATTAGGTTGGATTTGATCCTTTTTTATTTGAACTATACAATTGAAAAATCAATTGCATAATTTGATTAATCCCTTTAGGCTTGAATTTAATTATTTGATTTCATGATTATTTGATCATTTAATTTGATTTGAATTTTATTCCTTTGATTTGATAAATCTCCATTTGATTTGCATTGAGATGATATTATGAAGCATTTGGCTGAAATTTATAATTGGAAATGCTTTAGATACACCTGGTAAATTTTAGGTGTCTACAAATGCCCCTCTTTGAAGTAATGTGCAAAGCGCATTGATTCAAAGAAAGCTTAATTGTCCTGATCATTGAGCTGATACTGATGAGCTGATATGAAAACCTGATATGAAAAATCCCGATATGAAACTCCAATATGAAACCCTGATATGAAAATCCCGATATGAAACTCTCGATATGAAACTCTGATATGAAACCCTGATATGATACTCTGATATGAAAAAGTTTGAAATTTTAATGCCCCAGATTTGATACAAGATATGATGCAGAATCCCAGTTTGATGATACGATGATGCCCCCTCGAAAATGGAATCATCTTGATCGTAAGTAAAAGTTTTTGATGAACAAAGTGTAAAGAATAGATCAAAGACGATAGCATTTCTGATAAACTATGATGTGAAAAGATGTCAAGAAAATGCCCCAATGAGTAGAATATGTAGATTAGGTTTGACTGGGTCAAAAAAAATCTTAGAAAATAGGTTAAAATAGCTTAAATAGGTTGAAAAACTCAAAATTACTATTCATTCTCACTTTTGACTATTGAGACTTTTCTCTGATCCTCTGACGACTGATAACGATGGTGGTCCCAATTCGAGAGCACAGATTCAAGCGAGCGTGCAGATATCAGAGACCTCCTTACTACGGACCTCCGGTGAGTGGTTCAAACCTTCTTGGTGCATTTATTGCTCATAAAATTGCATTTATTACATGTTTTTAGTGCATTTTAGAAAAAATTTAGCTAAGAGCCATGTAGGATAGATAAAGTGCCGCATAGGACTACTAAAAGCCGCATCCATGCTATGAAAAGTTGCGTATGAGCAAGGCTTAGTTGCGTAGGAGCTAGGGTAAAATTACAACTGAAAATAGGTAATACGCCGCCTAAAAACCCCATGTTTTAAAAGTCGCATATGATGATTTAAAAGTCGTGTAGGCTTGCAAAAGGCTGCCTAAGAGGTAAAGCGTCGCCTCCATGTAATAAAGAGCCACTTTTAAAGATTTAAAAGTTTCCTAGCTTTAAAAGCCGCGTACACTTAGTTAAGTGTCGCCTACCATAAAGATGAAAGTTTGATAAAGGAAAAATAGATGAACTCATTTTGATAGATCGTCCAGATGACTAAATTAGGTTTGAAGCTATAAAATGTTCATCCAAAATGTTGCATTGTGTTTAGGATGGTAGAAAAGTCATAATGATGAATGTTTGATAGGTCAATCAGGTATGATTAAAAATGATTAAAAATTGTCCTTGTGTCTCATGATTTAGAGGTTAGGAGCAATAAGTTGATACGCTCAAGTTAGAGAAAAGATAGATTTAATGTGTTATGACTGACTTAGAATGGTTCATCAAGAGAAAAACTAATATGATGCACTTTATTTCAAAATATAGGAGCATTACCGCAAGCTGTGGGTGTGAGGAGTTGCAATGTGGATCTTTGATTTAGTAGATGAGCTCACGCCACCTGAGAAGCATACTATTGAGACTTGTGGTCTTAGTTTCCTTTTAGATCTCCCTCAGTTTCAGCTGAATCAAGGTTTATTGACAGCTATGGCAGAGCATTGGTACTCTGACCATAATACCTTCCATTTACCTCTCAATGAGATGATGATTACGCCAGAGGATGTATATAGACTTTTGAGGATCCTGACTCATGAAGAGCGGGTGTATTATGATGTAGTATATGATAGCAATGTATGCAGATGGGTGTTTGGAGACAACACCATTGCAGATGATTGCATTACTTGGGCACATTTTGCTTCATTCCCTACCCTACCAGCGTTATTAGGAGCTATGATAGGAGGATTATTGTTCCCAAATAGGCAAGGATGTGGTTTTGCAGTCGGATGGGGCCAGATTATAGAGGACTTGATAGCACATCCACAGAGATTGGATTGGGGTTCCTGTGTGTTAGCACAACTATATCATGATTTGCATGAGATTGTTTATCGGTGCAGTGCAGCGATTTCTGCAGGTGTAGTTTTGTTACAGTTGTTGACATAGGAGCATATCCCTATTACTAGGCCATTGTCAGCACAGATTTAGGCTCGCGGGTATCCATATGCATTTTTATATGATGGCATGATTGTCCAGCATCGTCTGGGCAAGGTTGATTTTTGGAGACGCACTATTGATGACATTGATCAGGTGGTTTGGAGGCTATACTTGCAGTGTGAGAGGTGGCGGGAGGATGGCGATGAGTTACCTTACATGTTTTCACCTCAATGGATGATAGGCTGGTCATCTTTGGTTATTGAGAGATTTTTATTTGATAGAGTATTATGCCAGTTCGGCCGGATGTAGGATATACCACAAGGTATGGCATTATATGCTAGAGTATAGGCAGAGAGATCAATGTGGGGCCCACAGGTTGACTACCAGTTATCTTTTTTATAGATTGATCAGCTGGGATATGGTGTGTGGGATATGCTACCATAGGTTGCAGATGCAGGGATGTCTGCTGAGTATTGAGAGTGGTTCCTGCGACATCGGTTTATGAGATTCACTGATCTGGCAGAGCCTATCCCAGATGTTAATGAGCTATCTGAGGATGATTGTGATGGTGGAGATGATGTTGATGATGGCGATAGACCACGCTGGTGCAAAGTCTAAAGAGCACCTAGAGCGCCATGGGTATAGAGAGCAGCTGGGCCTCGGATGAGAGGCAGACATGTGAGAGGCCAAGGTGGTGGTTTTAGACAGCCTAGGCAGAGATTAGCAGGTGCACAGGGACCACTAGGTTAGGCTCCATTGAGAGTAGATGCAGATTGGGCTAGATGGAGGCACAGATGGGTGTAGGAGGCAAGACAGGTTCATGGGCAGATACCACAGGTTGACCCACAGGTCAGTATCGCACAGGTGATACCACAGGTTCCTTTAGCACCTCAGGCACCATAGGGTCCTCCAGCATCGCAGGAACCTCCAGTGTCAAATGATATAGTGAGGGATGTGTGGGGATTACAGGTTGGTATGACTATAGTGACAGCCAGATTAGATCAGGTCACGACTATGTTGCAGCAGTTTCTAGCCACTCTAGCTCAGCTACCGACCAGTGCGAGCACTAGTTAGGCACCTCCTAGTTCACAGGATAGAGTAGGTGATAGAGATCTTGATGGCGCAAGTGGGTCAGGCATAGGTTTAGATGGATCAGGTGACCCTACTAGGTTATGAGATAGATATGGACCTAGGATTTGTATCATATGTATTTGTTGATCTGGACTTTGATGTACCATTGATGTACCATTGTTATTGATGTACTGATTATGTTATAGATATTTGATGGAATTTTATCTGATGATGATCTTTGATGTCTCCTTTGATGATGTTATGAGATTTTCTTTCATGCATGTCTATATGTTTCTATGATGCATTTATTTCTAATGTGCAATGGATGCAAATGTCTTAGAGTAGGACATAGATAAGTGGATGCAAATGATGCAATTTAACTATATATGTTTTTGTTGGAACAATGTATGGATTATGCAATGCAATGAATGCAATACTTAGTGCTTATGGTAAATGAAATGCATCTATCTTTTTGTGTTTTTGAATGTATGCAATTTAATTCATGAGATG
>MU226334.1:251987-277468 GCA_018584345.1 Thuja plicata | reverse complement strand
TTTAATTTGATTTGAATTTTGTTCCTTTGATTTGATAAATGTCCATTTGATTTGCATTGAGATGATATTATGAAGCATTTGGCTGAGATTTATAATTTGAAATGCTTGAGATACACCTGGTAAATTTTAGGTGTCTACACGTGGTACAATGGCGGCTCCAAAGGAGCATCTAATCTACTAAAAGCTTTAAAGACCAAGGAGCATTGAGCTTTACCAAAAAAATGAAAATATTGCTCCTCTATTACTATGGACTGCAAAATCATCAATTTTGCCGACCCTTGGAAAAGGGCCAGACTTACTATTTATACACATTTTCTTCTAACCCTAACCCTATTTTACATTTTTACATAAAGTATATTATCCCATGGCTGGTACTACCTGCACCACCTTACAAAAGACCTCAAGATGGAGAAGGTCTGACATGTCAGAAGAATAAGACAAGAGAATGGAGTAGAAGAATCGGCCTTGAGAAGAGAGTTGAGAAAGAGAAGGAATAAATCTGATTCCCTAGGAATTGAGGCTACATGCCTCATAAATGGGAAATGCGGCACCCTATCTCCAATGTGCCAGGTGTATATCTGAAGCGGCACCTCAAGAAGGTCATCTGTCAAAAAACCAACTGTTGATCCGACGTGCCTCGATGTATCTATTTGCCCTCTGAAAACCTTCAACAATCTTTATTAACTTCTTGAAAGTGATCGGTCACCCTCGGGGACCGAGACATGGGTCCCTTTAAAGAATACAAAATATGAGATCCAGAGCTCCATAATCTGGGAACTTACATTCTGAAAGAATAAAGAATACCAAATGCTTGGGTTTTCTCTGGCCTCTGGAGAATCTTTACTACTGCTTATTGTCATTGAAGGCCTGTAGGAAGCGGGAGATTCCATCCTCATCAACCTCTTTAAGGCAAGTCCACTAGTAGTTAGCCACCTCAATCTGTTCCCCTAGATCTGGAACATTCCCTTTAAAGTCATCGGCCATTTTTTCCGCATCGTGACCACTGAGTACCATACCAGTTATTCTCATCATCTGGGTGCCATCTACTCCCTCCGGGGATTGATACCTTGATTCCATCTATTCATCAAACTTACCCAGGACATATTCTTCTGGTTTGCAAGTATCAGTGCTGAAAGGGTCAGCTCCAGAGACCTTTGTAACAAAAGACTTATACAAATTAAAATAATATTGCACCGTGTTGATCTTCTCGCGCAGAGTTCCCACTAGTTGCTTGATTACCCCCAATGTGAGGTCAAGTCTGAAGAGTTGGGTCCTCACAAAATTGAATGACTCCTCCCCTAAAATCCTGGATTCAAAAACTACTTCCTCCCCAAGGCTGAGGAGTTCTTCAAATTCTACCTTCCATGCTTCATAATTTTCTATGTCACCCTCCCATATGTTGATAGTGGTTTCGGCCTGATGCAGGACATGTTGGGCCGCATATAAGTTTGGGAGGGTTGATACCAAGAAACATCAGACATTTCCTATCTGTAGAGCAACCCACTCATCTTCTGCCTAGGCCTTCTTCTTCATCACCCTCAATGAATCTATGTCACTTTGCGGTAGTGGCACATCAGATGTGGAGGCCTCCAGAGGAATGGCGTTGATGGGTCAGGCCAACTCAGTTAGCAATCCCATAAGGTTTGTAGTTTTCTCCTTTTCCACCTTGAGCCTTTAGGCCTCCTTTTCATAATGGGCTTCCACTACCTTAGCCACCTCCTTCAACATGTCTACCTCGTCCTATTTTCCCCTCTTTCCCAGTGATATCTCCATGATGTTGTAATCTTCGGCCTTGGTGGTTGCCTCCTCAGCATATCGGGGAGGCATTGCTACCACTGCAACTATTTCTCCGCTCGGCCCAGTTTGAAGAGTATGAACCATCCGGGCTTTCTTGGCCTTCACTAGGTCCTGGGCCTGAGCCATCATCTTGACCAGGGAGAGATGAGCTCTAGGGGTCGGAGGAGCTTTTCTTTTCTTGGTTTCAACCAACCACTGTGGCAACATTGGTGGCTTATTAGCTAGAGTTTGTTCCTTGGGTTCTTCCCTAGTATCTTTCCATTGTTCCTCTTCGGTGGTGTGGGTCTCACCTGGATCCTTCTCTGCATCTCTTGACTTGTCTGCGAAATCTTCCCCAGCGACATTTATTTCTTCAACCCTATTATCTGTATCTTCTGCTTTGTCCGGGCCTTCATTGGCCACCCTGGGGGTTTCTTCCTCTTGTCACTCTTCTTGTTCCTCAGCCTCTATCACTGAGATTTCTTCTTCTAGTGGTACATCTTTTGGCAATGGGGGAGGTATCGGGCCAAGATTTAGTGTTTGGGTTGCGGTGATCACCTCCCCAAATGTAATCTTCAAGAGTGGTGTTTGGAATACAGTGGCTGAGGTTACGATTGTTCCCAAAGGTGTGGTTCCCTTAGCGGATGTCATTTTTTCACTTTTCCTTTGTTGAACCACTCCTACACCCTATATCTCCAGGGCCTCAGAGGCAATCGCTTGTTCTATTTCTTTCTCTTCCTCCATTTGTTCTTCCCACTCCTACGCAAGTTCTTGTTCCAGAGCTTCTTCCTGCGTTGGGACTTTAGCCTCTGTTTGCTCGATGTCCCCCTGTAGATTCCCAAACTTATCGGTTGAAAAAACATCATTGAATTCATCCTACCGGGGAGGATTGGTCGGGATGTCAACAGACACTGGTTCTCTTTTCGGCTCTGGAGAATAAGAGGAAAGGATTTCAATTTGTGGCATCTGGGGCATCCCCAACTCTGACTCCACCTTGGGCTTTTGGTTGAGCCTCTTCTTTCTTCTAGTGACTAAGAGTGGCCCTGCATCCCTTAGTACTGCTTGCTCTTCTGGGTCCACCCCCATTTCCTTAACCATTAAGTCTTCCAGTGAAGGGGAGGAGGGAGGATGACTTAGCCCGGTCATGAGTACTGTAGTAGCCAACCATGTGATCAATTTATCTTTCATCTGATGGGAGGCTACCAACGATTGTTGTAGTTTCTTCTTAATGGGAACCTCTTGCATAGTAGGAGTCTCCATTATTCCTTTCCCCTTATCCCCTTCTTGTGAAGAAGTCCCGGCCCCCGAGGTTATCTTTGGTATCGGCTGGGTAGCCTGACGGACACTCCTGGGGCACACCTTCTTGAAATAGGTGTGGCTGCGTTCAACCACATTGCCGGTGAACTCTTCAATAGTGGGCCCTTCCTGGGCATCCTAGTCCACTAGTGGGAGTGCCAATTTATTGATCCCCTTTGCTTTGTACTGGGGATCTACTGTGGAGCTGGTGTCTGAGATGTCTTCCAAAAATCTCTAGAGCTTTAATCTTTCCATCAACCCTGCGGTTATTTTGACATAATGCCGGCCCCAAACTTCCATGTCATCCTGGAAATCTTCCCAAAAGTCCTCCATGTGGTATTGATGGGGCTCTAATGCCTAGGGAAGTGCCGTCGCAATCTTGCCATGCGGATCAAAATGCTTCCATGCTAAGTAAAACTCTACCAAGCTATAGCTTTTAAGCTCATTATCTGCTTCTTTGGTGGCAGCCAGACTGCACGAATAACTCCCACAAGTGATTGGGAATGGAATGTTTGTTACCTTCTTCAAGGAGAATAAGGCATGTAGCTCCATCATCTTTATACAATATTCTAAAAGAATTATCTTGTTCCCATAATGTTTGGGTAACAAGTATGGTTTCCCGGAGAAGTCGGTTACCCTTATGTATGTATGCTGCTAAAAGTGTATACAGTAATGGCCATAGCTCTGGACCAAATCCATTGCCTCTGTAGACAGGTAGTATCCTACATCTCAGGTGGGTGTGAGCAGGTTGTAGTAAATGAAGGCATCATTTACCTAGAAAAAATTGGGGAAGCTAGCCTCCCATTGAATCTGTGAGAAATGGTCCCAAGGAGCCTTTTGACCTGAAGCTATCCTGAGTATGCCATTGGTGAGTAGCCCATTGGTGTAGGGTCATTGTTGTGCCAGGGCCCAGAGAACATAGGAAGTCATATAAAACTTCTTTTGGGCTATCTGAAGGAACTAGGAATCCACGTGATTTGAAATTATGGTGGCCCAGTCAAAATACTCCCCACCTGTGCTAATACCAAGCAAGAAGTAATACATCCACCCAGAGAATTCTTGGGCATGTTGTTGCCCGAAGACCCAGCATAATGCTATCATCCCCATCTGGATGCTTTCTTTGAATTCAGACCCGGGGATTTCTAACTTCATCCTCTTGGGATCCCTCTTCAGGGTCTTAAGCCAATGATTATTCATATATAAGCGGGCCACTTCTTCCAACTCATTAAACTATGCCAAGGCATCTGACCTAGTAACTATAGCCAGCCTGTTAAATTGAGGAATCCCCAACCCCATCTAAAAAGTTGCAGCATCGAGAGACACCATAGGGGTAGGATACCCGGTCAGGTCTGGGGCTACGAGCATAATGGCCCAGATAGATGTATTATAGTGAGCTGTAAGTGTAATAATAATCTCTGGGGATTGCACCAAGCACGGGAAGCAAGCTTCCTTAAGAATCCCAGAATTCTCAATTTTAATGGCCAATGGATTTCCGGCCTGTTGTTGAATATACATCAGTTTTAACAAGGCCTGCATCTCGGGCCATGTCCCGATGCTGGTGTTAGTAATGAGCTAGACTTTGGACTCAATCTTTGAGCCCATGATGACGCTGTACTTTACGTATTTCATGTTCATTGGTAGTTTCTCCAGAGCCTTCTCCATTTTGGACCTAACAACTACTCTGGTAACTACCATAGAAGGAAGCTTCGGACTCTCGGGTTGTGAAGATGCGGAAGCTTTAGACATATCAAAAGTATGTTGTTCCAGAAACCTGTAAGGCAAGGCGACCGTCAGAACATATAGATAAATAAAAACTCTAGGGGTCCGGAGATCTTACCACCATGGCACTCGCTTTCCCTAAAAAGTTGGCTTAGTTCAAAAATCATGGAAAGTATATATATTTTGCAAACTTGGAAATTTAACGATGCCCAGGCCCAAAGGTTTCACCATACTTAGTAAAGGTAAGACATGGGTTGGGGGATGGAAAGAGACTTGGAGTCCGGAAAACTAACCATTGGAAGGTGTGCACAAAAAGTGAGCCGTCAATCCCACGTGGACACCACGTGGGTATGCAATAAATAGAAGTTATGGTGATGGCGGTGGAGCCAACTGTTTGAATGTGTGAAAAGAAAAGGCCACTTGGAAAAATTTAAATGCATGCATGGGACATAAATGAAGGACAGGCTAGTTTATGGAGGAGAGAGAAAACCACCTGATTGAAAATTGGCCGAGAGCTGAGTTTCAGCCAGGCGGTATTCTGCACAGAGGGAGCTCACAAATTAGAAACTAGAAGCAAATGCAGCACGACGAGCTTGACAGACTACCAAGAAGATATACACAAAATATACACTACACACAACAGAGCTGAAGGGTATATACATGCAGACCAGAGGGATACACAACAATATACATCAAATGTAAACATATACACACAAAATGCAGAGTGGCTATTCACAAAAACCAAACAAATGTAAAAAAATTTACAACCCTTCACATTATCTATAGACTATACTACATCTGTATAGAGGGCGGACAACCCTCTAGCAGAGCTGACCCACCAACGGGCAGTGAACCAGAATGAAACACAACAATAATGAAAGATGACATGAAAACTAGACAAACCAAAAAAGCAAGGAAAACAAAAAGGAAGGAAGGCACCAACCTGAAAATGAAGGAGGGGCAAGGAAAGGAACTCGCCATGAATGCTCTGTGACAACTTTGACCATCAGACGATCGCCACTTACCACCACTAACCATTCACAATTGCTCAAAATAGCTTAGAATGGCTCGCACTGGATTATCGCTAAATCACTGTAAAATCACTCTCAAATCGCTCAGATTGCTTAAGTGTTTAACCACGATAAATGTAAAAGTAACAGGTAATTCTATTTATACCGGTGGTAAAATAAAGTTACCTTTCCTTCTGCAAACTCCAGACAAGTAGACCTCCAGACTTTGGGCCCGGGGATTCCATGCAACAATGCCATATTAAGAAAAGAAGACATCGTGGCAAAGAATCCTGGAGTCCGGTGTCTGGCTTCCAACAAAGGAACAACCAACTCTGGGACCAGGTCCCGGAGACACAAGAGACAAAAAAAACAAAAACAACACCATGGGGAGGAAAGCCCTGGAGAAGGAAAAAAAAGAAAGGAAGAAGGACAAGGCAAGAGCCAAAAGCAGAAAACAAAAAAGGGGGACCCAACATTTTGCACACAAAATGTAGGGACGGGGATGCAGGGCATAACAAATGGTGAATATCTAGGATGAATTCCTTAGCGCATTTGAGAACCACAAAATCTTTGGTTAGCAATGCTAGAACAAATAGTTACTCGAAGTATCTTACATGCAAAGAGTAACATTCTTGAGAAAATCTAGCCATACGTGATTTAACCCATGATCTTTTCATTAGTGGTGAAGTGTGTGCTTTGGAAGGAGATCAAGTTGATGACCTCTGTGAGAAGAAAAGAAGAGGCACTAAGTAACTCAAACCCTTAAGTCATCAGATTTTCTCATTTCTTCTGGAGACCAAATTTTTGTCCCATTTATTTTTTTGTTATTTTGTACATTTCTGGGTGGGAGGGTGGTACTTCTTTCACCATCAAGCTTAAGCTTAGTTAATTTTAATGGTGGTACTTCTTTCACCCTTCCACCCACCTTAATTTTGAATGGGGGAGAAAAATACAGACTCAGAAAGAATCTTTTAAAAGTTCAGACTTGGGTCAACCAACTTAGTGCGACCGATCTACCCTCGATGTGTCTGATTACTTGTTCCTTATTTTAGTTCACTGATTACTAGACTTCCAGAGATAAAACTGATGAAGATTACTCAGTGTAGCACCCAATTTGTAAAATAACTCCAGAGGCTAGACCAATTCCACCATACTAACAACAAATTCTTAAATTCATCATGCTGAAGCCAATATCCCGGAGACTAGGTGTTATGCAAAGAATTCCAATCCTCACAAAGGGAGAACAAAATGCTGGAACCTGAAAAGACAAGAAAAATGAAAACCATAGAAAAAGGATAGTCTCAAAGGACGGCCAGCAAGACTATTTACAAGACAAGGTACCTCCCTACAAGGCACCAGAAAGGAAATATTTACAAGCCAGAACTTTACATAAAATACAATTTTAGGAAAACCCATCTTACTCAAAACAATGTTTGAGAAACTGTGCATTAACGGGCAATGGGACAGGTTCTCCAGTCATGGTGTTAAGGCAGTAGGTGTTTTCCCCACAGATCTCTAAGATTAGGTATGGTCCAAGCTAGAGCCATTGGAACTTGGTGTGCTTGCCTTTCTTCTCCTGGGCCTTGTCCCACAGCAGGGCCAAGTCTGAAATTTGAAAAGCCTTGTATTGGGCCCTGCAGTCAAACCACCTCTTTACCACTACTTGATGACGCACAAAATTTTCGAGGGCTATGTCTCATTGTTCTTCCATCTGCATCAGGTTTAGGACCCAGACCTCTATGTTATTATCCTGACTACTGAATTCCTACATAAACTACAGAACTGGGATCTGTAAGTTGATTGGGAACACTAGGTTCTAACCATAAACTAGGTGGAATGGGGACATCCCAAGGGCAGCTTTGATTTGAATGTGGTCTTCCCAAAGGGAAAATCTCAGCTTTTGGTGCCAATCCCAGGGATTGTGTTCTAGCAGGTGTTTGATCACTTCAAGTAAATTCTTATTCGTAGATTCAACAACACCATTCCCCTAGGGGTAATAGTTGCTGGAGAACTTAAAAGTGATCTTCTGATTGTAGGTCTATTCAAGTGATTGTGCCAAAGAAAATGTTGGACCATTGTCACATAGTAAAGAAAAGGGCATTCTGAATCTTGTGACAATGTTTTCTTCTAGGAATTTAATAACTACGTCTGCCATGTTGTTTTTGCAAGGTATGGCTTCCGACCACCGGGTGCAGTAATCAGTAGCAGTTAGGATGTACTGGTGGTTGGTAGACAAGTTTGGGTTTATTTCCCCAATGAAATCAAATTCCCATTGGGAAAATGGCCTAGCCTCAAAGACTGGTTGTAAAGGCATAGCCAGGTTACGCTCACAATGTGCGATAGTTTGGAAAGTGTGGCATCTTCAAACATGAGTGCAAACATAGTTAAATATATAGGGCCAATAATACTTAGCCTAAAGGATTTGATGGGAAGTGGCATCGGCTGAGCCATGCCCGGTTCCAAACTACCCATGGAGTTCATCGATCATCTTTGCAACTTGGTCCCTGTCAATGCACCAAAGGTACACTCCCTCATAGTTCCTATGGTAAAGCACATAGTTTTTGATCATGAAGTGAGAAATTTTCATCTGTAGAGTGTAGCATTTATTAGGAGGTAACCCCTCTAGGCATTTTTTGTTCAGTAATAAGTATACCAGATTGATATACCACGGGTCTCGAGTGATAGACTCCACCATGTAGGTTTGACATTCTATGTGGGGAGTCTCTTCTGCCATCGCTCAACTTAGTCCCTGGCCTCGGACTATCTTCATGGGTTGCATTTCCAAGTCATACTCCTAGAGGATGGCCATCCATTTCCCCCATCTTTTACCCAACTCACTCTGCATCAACAGAGATTTCACGGCCTTGTTTGGGATGATAGCATACACTTTTCTCTAGAGAATATAATGCCAAAATTTCTTCATAGCGCGAACAAGAGCAAAGGCCTGCTTTTCCAACGATGAGTACCAGACTTCGGAATTCTCGAAATGGAAGCTTATGAAAGCTATGGTTCATTCTTCCCCCCCAGCCTTTTGAGTTAACACTGCCATGGCCGAATGCGGTGAAGCAAAGGAGTAAATGTAAAATGGAAGGGAGTAGTCTAGACTAGCCAGGACTGGTGCCTCCATTATCATCTTTTTGATCTAGGCGAATGACCACTTTGCTTCAGGACTCCACTCAATCTTGGTATCCTTTTTCATCATTTCATTGAGTGGTTTGACTATCTCAGCGAATCCAGTGATGAATTGCCAGACAAAGTTGATCTTTTCAAAGAAAGACCACATCTCTTTCTTGCTGGCGGGCATCTATAAATTTAGCAGCACTTCAACTCTCTCAGGGTCAATGGATATACCCTTCTTGGAGACAATATGCCTAAGAAACTTCCTTTTAGTGACCCCAAATATGCATTTCTTGGGGTTGAGGGATATTCCATACCGGTGACATCTCACACAAATCTGAGTGAGGTGGGTGGAATGTTCACGCCTGTCCCAGGAAAAGATGGTCAAATCATCCATGTAGATGATTATACACCGATTCACGAGGCCCTCAAATGCAATGTCCATGGCCTTTTGAAATATGGCCCCCGCGTTAATCAAGCCAAAGGGCATCCTTTGATATGTGAATGTTCCCCACTTGGTGGTGAACATCATTTTCTCTCTATCTTCATACTTAACCATGACTTGGTTATATCCAGAGTACCCATCTAACAATGACATCATTTGGGACCCATTCACTATCTGCAACACCTCATCCAACGAGGGGAGAGGGTGATTATATTTCTTGGAGGCCCTATTCAAGTTTTAGAAATATACACAAAGGTGAATTTTGTCGCTCTTCTTTCTCACAGGGACCAAATTGGTGACCCACGTAGTGTGCCGGATTGGAAAGATTATCCAAAATGACAACAATTTTTCCACCTCTTGACGAATCAGAGGTTCGATTAGTGGGTTGACCGGTCATTTCTTTTATCGAAAAGGCTTAGCATCAGGTTTCAGGGGGATGGTATGAGTCATAATGGATGTGTCGTATGTCTTCAAATCCTCATATCCCCAAGTGATTACATCTATGTATTCTTAGAGAACCATGAGAATCTTCTCCTTCTCCTCAAGGGAGAAGGAGGTGCCGAAGTGTATCATCTTTTCTTCACTGGGCTAGCTGATGTTTATCTTTTCAAATTTTCCTCCTTCAAAGGAGGATGCCATTTTTCCCATCCCCGAGGGTCCAAGTCAAAGATTTTTTCTAGTGCGACCATCCCCTTCGGGATGGTGTTAGTGGGAAGGTCCATGATCCCATCGTCTTTGTCACCCTGCCCAGTATCATCATGGTCTCGTTCCTCCACTATCTGATCCTCAAAGACACCAACATTGGTCATGAAGGCCAGGATATGTTGATCGTCCTCAAAAACCTGAAAGTGGGTGACATTGTTTGGGCTGGATGGGGTGGGGATCATCTCAACTAAAAACCTCCAGAGTCATGAGCCGACCATGGGCTCAAGTGTGCTGGCAAAAATAGCAAGGGCATCTGGGACATAATTCTATCACCGGGGAATAAGATCAATGTCGAAGGCATCAAAATATTCAATAAGGCTCCATGCCCGATTGCGATATGTAGCCAGCCTTTTGTCATGACATGTATACTGACTCCGGACCTATTTTACAATCAACTCTGAATCACCCAAAGCTCAGAGGTGGGTGATTCCTTTCCTTAACACAAATAAGAGTCCAAGGACCAAAGCCTCGTACTCCATAACATTGTTCATGCAGTTGAACTACAGCCTGTAGGATGTGAGGAAGGATTTCCCTCATAGGTTGATTAATTCCACTCTGGCCCCATAGCCTTGCTTGGATCGGGACTCGTCAAACTTAAGGGTCCACAGATTGTTACTTGTATTCTGGAGCTGGGGAGTGGGAGTAGTCTTTGGGTTTCTTTTGGGAGACTTAGGAGGAGCTTCATCCTGCACTGTTGGTGGCTGGGTGTGGTTTACCTCTGGAGAGGTTTGAATTTAAGGTTCCCAGGGAAATGGCACTAAAGAAGTGCTTCTAGTAGGAATACTGGGCTTCAGGGAATCAATTATGCGTTCTCTATTTTGGAAGGCATCGATGTGCCAGGTAGCGACGGAAAGGCAAAGTTCACACTCTAGCTCTGAATGTTTCTGATAGTGTACTTGGCACTAAGTGCCAGACAAGAGTGTGGTGGGGGTCGCTGTGGCACCTTGAGAGTCAACCTCAACCCTCAACTTTCATTCTAGGTCCTGGGTTCTCTGCAACACTATGGGATCCTCCCCGGGGGTGAAATCAAATGTTAAGATTTCAAAGGGTTGGTACACCCCCGGAGAAGTCTTAGAGAAGAAGACCTCACTAACCCTCATCACTTTGGTAAGGGCTTGCTTCATCCGGGGTTCACTTTCAACTTGGATCTTGTTTGATTCTCCTTCCTAGGGGAGCCATAAGTGGGAGAAGTCGGTCGAAAAGTATTCGTTCAAGGACTTAGACCAATTCTAACTTAATAACATCCCGTAAGTCTCTGGGATTTCCACCACTTAGATATCAATTATGTTGGCTATCCTAGGGTCCTGGATAAGCTGTATCCATACATTCTTCAATTCTCCCACCATTTTCACAGTAGTTTTGTCCAATTGAATCACTGTGCCATTAGATGGGGTGGGACTGAATTCAAGCTTCTGGTATATGGATAAGGGCATGATGTTTCCTGAAGCCCTGGAGTCTATTAGGCAGTTGTGTATGTTCTTACCTTGGATATTCAGGCCTAATAGGAAGGGAGGATCCTCATTATTTCCCTGGAAGATAGCCGCATTAGTGTCCTCAAAAGAGACAGTCTTAGGCGGGCAACTGACCACTTCTAGGTTCCCCAAGAGTTTCAAAAGAGACTTCTTCTACTCAGGAAAGTTTAGCCAAACCTCCATCAAGGTCATGGAGGTGGTGGTCTACTCTAACGCCTTTGTAATGTCAAATATTCCTCCTAGGAATTGGTGACCTCACTCGGCTAGGTCTTTTGCATGGTTAGAGTTAGAACCTTTTAGAGTGGCAGGCCGATTGGTTGTATTATCCCGGGGAGGAGTGTCCCTGGTGGGAGGTGTTGGCATGTAAGTCGGTCCTTTACTAGCCTGACTCTAAGTATTATATGGATTCTGTGGGTTGGTGAAGGTATTAGCCTCAAAGGGTGGGATTGACTCATCAAAGAATCCTTGCAACTCAGATTCTTCTTCATCTTCTCCAGAGGATCTGAAGAAGATGGTCTCACAGGTGAAGGCACTGTGGGTTGACTCTTGCATAGGAGGCTCCAGGGGAGTAGCATCATGTGATTTTTGTCTGTCTAGCTAGGAGATCATGATGACCTTCTCAAGGGTGGCACAGTTCACCTCATTATGGGAGCCTATGTCGTGCAATCTACACCAATTGGTCATGGGCTGAAATTCTGTGACTTGTGTGAAATGTGATGTTCCAGCACCACTTTGACTAGCATTTTGGTTCAGAGGTGGGCCTTCGGTGTTTTCATTATTGTTCCATTGCTTTTGATTGGGCTGAGGCCCGTTGTTGAAGTTTCTTCTCCCGGCATTGTTGTTTTGTTGGCCGGAGAAAATATTCCCTCTTTGGAGATTAGAATTCTGGGGTGCACAGGACCCCGCCTTCAGCTAACCCATGTCCCCAGTCAGGGTGGATAACATTCGCCGGAGGGATTCAACCTAAATATTCAACTGAGTGTTTATGTCACAATGTGATGGTTGTTGTTGTTGGTTTCCCGGGAAGGGAGCAGTGTTTGCCGAAGTCAAGGGTGGCAATCCTCCAGCCGCGGATGACTGAAAGAAGGGCACTCCGGGTGGTTGTGTCTGAGGTTGTTGTGCCTACTACAGCTGATTCCAAGGGAATACTTCTAGACCTGGCATAGCCTAAGTCTGCAATGGGTAAACATATCGGGCCTTCTGGTCTATCGGCGGTGGTGGGAGATTCATTGCCATCGCAGGGGCACCTATTGCTAGATTGGGGTTATATCCCCCAGCATACACTGTTTCGCCGGGGATCATGTTAAAGGGTGTGCTCTACCCAATCCCACCCAGGGACTTATTAAGGCCAAAGGATAGTTCTAAGGCTAGGTTGTAAACTTTTACCAAAGTGTCCCAGTCACCCACGGTGGTTGTTCTCCAGAGGAGAGTGGCAACAAAGGGGTCCATCGCATTGAGATAGGTCTATATGGTCACTTCCAGGGATGGAATGAAAGGGCATGTGCACAGCTTCAAGGCACATTGGAACTAATGATTGAACACTATGAGGGGTTCATTAGGTTCCTTTCTAATGGAGATGAACTGGCTATGGGACCACACTGGGTCCACATGTACGCAAAAGGCAACCAAGAAGGCATCCTCCATGTCCTACCAACTATTGATGAAGTTGGCGGGAAGGTTTAGATACTAGTTTAGCTCACCCTGTCCTAGGGATAGGGGAAACATCCAAGCCACAACATCCTCATGTTGGATCCGGTGTCGGTTCATGGCATCCTTGTATGCCTATAAGTGTTCTTCTACGGTTTGTGAGCCTAGGTGCTCATATCATGGGAAAATCTTCTCTGGGTGCAAGGGTAAGTCGTTGATTGTGCCCAGGAAAGTTTCCATAGGGGACCTGGTGTTATCGAAGTATGCAGCCATCTGGGGAACTAGATTTTGAGTAAGTTGGATGCTGGTTCCCAGGGTTATCTGAGGAGTTTGGATATTCTACGGTGTACTAGACCCCTAGACGATAGTGGCTGGTGTGGTTTTTGGGGTCTATTTCTTTTGAGTAGGAGGCTTGAGCTTGACAAACCTTCTAGGGTTTGTGGCTAACCTAAGAATTCTCTCAAATTTTGCTGGAGAGAAAGACCCAATCCCACTAAAGGCTTGACTCCTAAAACTATGGCTTGGGGAACCTTCAGGAGGTGTAAAATCAGAATCTCGAGAGGGGGACGAGTTCATGCCCTCCTTCTAGCATCAGTTTCTATTGATGTGACTTTGGTGACCAGGTCCGCCAATAGATGTAAGTTTTCACCGGGTACCGGGGTACCGGCCAACTTCACCTGCAAAGGTTGTCTAGGGAAATGAGTTTCCCTGGGCCTTCAAGCACCTGAGCATCATGTCTTGATGGTGCGGGGCTCAGTTGGGAGATGTGACTATTTTCAAGGGGGATAGCTGGTTTCTTCAACTCATTCTCTCTAGAGAATCAGGAAGGTGAGGTTTATCCAAGCATTTTATACTTAGAAAATAAATTGAAAAAGATCCTGCAGGGTTAGAGATATTGCATCTACCTATAGTTATGTTTAAACATTCAATACATCGATCATACTCTGATATACTACACTAAATACTGAGGAAATACACAACCATCATTTCATATTTGATCAGTAGCAAGGGAAAGGAGGTCACTAATCTACTCAAAATATCAGAGCAGGAGACATGAAAACATTGAACATAAAATACCATTAACTCAGAAGACAAAGAGCCAACAACGTCATTGCAAGAACCATCTCTTCTTCATTAACATTCCTTCCTGCAAGAATTGGTGTGTGGTACAATGGCAGCTCCAAGGGAGCATCTAATCTACTTAAATCTTTAAATACCAAGGAGCATTGAGCTCTGCCACAAAAATGAAAATACTGCTTCTCTATTACTATGGACTGCAAAATCATCAATTTTTCCGACCATTGGAAAAAGGTGGGTCAGACTTACTATTTATACACATTTTCATCTAACCCTAACCCTAACCCTATTTTACATTTTTCCATAAAGTATATTATCCCATGGCTGGTACTACATGCACCACCTTACAAAAGACCTCAAGACGGAGGTCTAACATGTCAAAAAAATAAGACAAGAGAATGGAGTAGAAGAATCAGCCCTGAGAAGAGAGCTGAGAAAGAGAAGGAAGAAATCTGATTCCCTAGGAATCGAGGCTACATGCCTCATAAATGAGAAATGCGGCACCCTGTCTCCAATGTGCCAGGTGTATATCTGAAGTGGCACCTTAAGAAGGTCATCTGTTAGAAAACCAACTGTTGATCTGACATGCCTCGATGTATCTATCTGCCCTCTAACAACCTTTGACAATCTTTATTAACTGCTTGAAAGTGACCGGTTGGCCTCGAGGACCGGGACATGGATCCCTCTAAAGAATACAAAATATGAGATCCGACACTCCGAGATCTGGGAACTTACGTTCCAAAAGAATAAAGAATACCAAATGCTTGGGTTTTCTCTGGCCTCCAAAGAATCTTTACTACTGCTTATTGTCATTGAAGGTCTGGAGGAGGTGGGAGATTCCATCCTCATCAAGCTCTTTAAGGCCATCCTGCCGGTACTTAGCCACCTCAATCTGTTCCCCAAGATCTGGAATATTCCTTTTAAAATCATCATACATTTTTGCCATATCATGACCACTGAGTACCATATGAGTTATTCTCTTCATCTAGGCACCATCTAGTCCCTCTGGGGATTGATACCTTGATTCCATCTATTCATCAAACTTACCCAAGACATACTCTTCTGGCATGCAAGTATCAGTGTTGAAAGGGTCAGCTCCGGAGACCTTCATAACAAAAGACTTATACAAATTAAAAGAATATTGCACCATGTTGATCTTCTCCCATAGAGTTCCCACTAGTTGCTTGATTACCCCCAATGTGAGGTCATGTCTAGAGTGTTGGGTCCTCACAAAATCAAATGAATCCTCCCCCAAAATCCTGGATTCAGAAACTACTTCCTCCCTAAGGCTGAGGAGTTCTTCAAATTATACCTTCCATGCTTCATAATTTTCTATGTCACCCTCCCATATGTTGATAGTAGTTTTGGCCTGATGCAGGACATGTCAGGCCACATATAAGTCTGGGAGGGCGGATACCAGGAAACACAGACATTTCCTACCTGTAGAGAAACCCACTCATCTACCCCCTGAGCCTTCTTCTTCATCACTCTCAATGAATCTATGTCACTTTGCAGTAGTGGCACATCAGACGTGGAGGCCTCCGAAGGAATGATGCTGATGGGCCAGGCTAGCTCAGTTAGTAATCCCATAAGGTTTGCAGTTTTCTACTTTTCTGCCTTGAGCTTTTGGGCCTCCTTTTCATAATGGGCTTCCACTACCTTAGCTGCCTACTTTAATAGGTCTACCTCACCCTATTTTCCCCTCTTTCCTAGTGATATCTCTATGATGTTGCAATTTCTAGCCTTGGTGGTTGCCTCATCAGCATCTGGGGGAGGCGTTGCTACCACTGCAACTATTTCTCTGCCCGACCCATTTTGAAGAGTATGAACTGTCTGGGCTTTCTAGGCCTTCAGTGGGTCCTGGGCCTGAGCCATCATCTTAGCCAAGGAGAGATGAGCTCTAGGGGTTGGTGGAGCTTTTCTTTTCTTGGTTTTGACCAACCACTGTGGTGTTAGGGGTGGCTTATTAGCTAGAGTTTGTTCCTTGGGTTCTTCCCTAGTATCTTGTCAGTGTTCCTCTTCGGTGGTGTGGGTCTCGCCTAGCTCCTTCTCCGCATCTCTTAACTCATCTATGACATCTTCCCCGGCGACATTTATTTCTTCAGCCCTATTATCTGTATCTTCTGCTTTGTCTGGGCCTACATTGGCCACCCTGGGTGTTTCTTCCTCTTGTTGCTCTTCTTGTTCCTCAGCCTCTATCACTAGGATTTCTTCTTCTACCGGTACATATTTTGGCAATGGGGAAGGTATAGGGCCAAGATTTAGTGTTTGGGCCGCAGTGATCACCTCCCCAAATGTAATCTTTGAGAGTGGCATTTGGAATACGGTGGCTGAGGTTACGGTTGTTTTCAAAGGTCTGGTTCCCTCAATGGATGCCATTTGTTCACTTTACCTTTGTTGATCCACTCCTGTCCCTTGTATCTCTAGGGCCTCGGAGGCAATCACTTTTTCTATTTCTGCACAAGTTCTTGTTCCAGAGATTCTTCTTGCACTGGGACTTCAGCCTCTGTTTGCTCGATGTCCCCCTATAGATTCCTGAACTCATCAGTTGCAAAAACATTATCAAATTCATCCTGCCAGGGAGGATTGGCCAGGACATCAGCAGACACTAGTTCTCTTTCTGGCTCTAGAGAATCAGAGGAAAGGATTTCAATTTGTGGGATCTGGGGCATCCCCAGCTCTAGCTTCACGTTGGGCTTTTGGTTGAGCCTCTTCTTTCTTCTAGTGACTAACGGTGGCCCTGCATCCCTTAGTACTGCTTTCTCTTCTGGGTCCACCCCCGTTGCCTTAACCATTAAGGCCACCAATGAAGGGGAGGAGGGAGGACAAATTATCCCGATCATGAGTACCAGAGTAGCCAACCGTGTGATCAATTTATCCTTCATCTGATGGGAGGCCACCAATTATTGTTGTAGTTGCTTCTTAATGGAGACCTCTTGCATAGCTAGAGTCTCCATTATTCCTTTCCCCTTATCCCCTCCCTATGAAGAAGTCCCAGTCCCCGAGGTTATATTTGGTATCGGCTGGGCAGCCCGGTGGACACTCCCGGGGCACACCTTCTTGAAATAGGTGCGGCTACGTTCGATCACATTGTGGGTGAACTCTTCAATAGTGGGCCCTTCCTAGGCATCCTAGTCCACTAGTGGGAGTGCCAATTTATCGATCCCCTTTGCTTTGTACTGGGGATCTACTATGGAGCCGACATCTGAGAAGTCTTCCAAAAATCTTTGGAGCTTTAATCTTTCCATCATCCCTGTGGTCATTCTGACATAATGCCAGCCCCAGACTTCCATATCATCCTGGAAATCTTCCCAAAAGTCCTCCATGTGGTATTGATGGGGCTCTGATGCCCGAGGAAGTGTCATTGCAATCTTTCCATGCAGATCAAAATGCTTCTGTGCTAAGTAAAATTCTACCAAGCTATAGCTTTTAAGCTCATTATCTGCTTCTTTGGCGGCAGCCAGACTACACAAATAACTCCCACAAGTGATTGGAAATGGAATGTTTGTTACCTTCTTCAAGGAAAATAAGGCATGTAGCTCCATCATCTGTCTACAATACTCTAAAAGAATTATCTTGTTCCCATAATGTTTGGGTAACAAGTATGGTTTCTCGGAGAAGCCGGTTACCCTTATGTATGTATGCTACTAAAACTATATATAGTAATGGCCATAGCTCTGGACCAAATCCTTTACCTCTGTAGATAGGTGGTATCCTGCATCTCGGGTGGGTGTGAGTAGGTTGTAGTAAATGAAGGAATCGTTTACCTGGAAAAAACTGGAGAAGCTGGCCTCCCATTGAATCTGTGGGAATTGGTCCCAAGGAGCCTTTTGACCCAGAGCTAGCCTGAGTACACCATCGGTGAGTAGCCCATTGGTGTAGGGTTCTTGTTGTGGCAGGACCTAGAGAACATAGGAAGTCATATAAAGCTTTTTCTTTTGGGCTATCTAAAGGAACTAAAAATCCACGTGATTTGAAATTATGGTGGCCCAATCAAAATACTCCCCGCCCATGCTAATACCAAGCAAGAAGTAATACATCCACCTAGAGAATTCTCAGGCATGTTGTTGCCCAAAGACTTGGCATAATGTTATCATCCCTATCTGGATGCTTTCTTTGAATTCAGACCTGGGGATTTCTAACTTCATCCTCTTGGGATCCCTCTTCAGGGTCTTGAGCCAATGATTATTCATATATAAGAGTTCCACTTCTTCCAATTGATTAAACTATGCCAAGGCATCTGACCTGGTAACTATAGTCAGCCTATCAAATTGAGGAATCCCCAACCCCATCTAACCTGGTAACTACAGTTGGCCTGTCAAATTGAGGAATCCCCAACCCCATCTGAAAAGTTGCAGCGTTGAGAGACACCATAGGGGTGGGATACCCGGTCGGCTTTGGGGCTGCGAGCATAATGACAAAAACAAATGTATTGTAGTGAGCTACAAGTGTAAGAATAAGCTCTAGAGACTGCACCGAGCATGGGAAGCAAGCTGCCTTAAGAATCCCAGAATTCCCAATTTTAGTGTCCAATGGATCTCTGGCCTGTCGTTAAATGTACATTATTTTTACCAAGGCCTACATCTCAGGCCATGTCTCAACGCTAGTGTCGGTAATGAGCTGGACTTTGGACTCAATCTTTGAGCCCATGATGACACCATCCTTTACATATTTCATGCTCATGGGCAGTTTCTCTAGAGCCTTCTCCATTTTGGACCTAACAACTACTCTGGTAACTGTCGTAGAAGGAAGCTCTGGACTCCCATGTGGTGAAGATGCAGAAGCTTCAGACATATCAAAACTATGTTTTTCTAGAAACCTACAAGGCAAGGTGACTATCAGAACATATAGATAAATAAAAACTTCAGATGTTCGGAGATCTTACCACCGTGGCACTCGCTTTCCCTAAAAAGTTGGCTTAGTTCAAAAATCCCAGAAAGTATATATATTTTGCAAACTTGGAAATTTAATGATGCCCAGGCTCGGGGGTTTCACCACACTTAGTAAAGGCAAGATGTGGGTTGGGGGATGGCTAGAGACCCGGAGTCTGAAAAACTAACCGTTGGAAGGTGTGTGCAAAAGCAAGTCATCAATCCCACGTGGACACCACGTGGGTATGCAATAAATGAAAGTTATGGTGACGGCGACGGAGCTAACTATCCAAATGTGTGAAAAGTGAAGGCCACTTGGGAAAATTTAAATGCGTGCATCGGACATAAATGAAGGACAGGATTTTTTATGGAGGAGAGAGAAAACCACCTAGTTGAAAACTGGTCGAGAGCCAAGTTTCAGCCAGGCGGTATTCTGCACAAAGCGAGCTCGCGAATTAGAAACCAGAAGCAAATGCAGCACGACGAGATTAATAGACTATCAAGAAAATATACACAAAATATACACTATACACAATAGAGCTGAAGGGTATATACATGTAGACCAAAGGGATACACAACAATATACATCAAATGTACACATATACACACAAAATGTAGAGCGGCTATTCACAAAAACTAGACAACTGTGCAAACATTTACAACCCTTCACATTATCTATAGACTATACTACATCTTCATAAAGGGTGGACAACCCTCTGGCAGAGCCGACCCACCAACGGGTGGTGAACTAGAATGAAATGCAACAAGAATGTAAGACAACATGTAAACCAGACAAACCAAAAAAGTAGGGAAAACAGAAAGGAAGGAAGGCACCAACCTAAAAATGAAGGAGGGGCAAGGAAAGGAACTCACTGCGAATGCTCTGCAACATCTTCTACCATTAGATGATCACCACTTACCACCACTAACCACTCACAATTTCTTAGAACAGCTTAGAATGGCTCGCACTGGATTATTGCTAAATCGCAGTAAAATCACTCTCAAATCACTCAGATTGCTTAAGTGTTTAATCGCGGTAAATGTAAAAATGATAGGTAATTCTATTTATACCCGCGGTAAAAGCAAGTTACCTTTCCTTCCACAAACTCTAGATAGGCAGACCTCCGGACTCTAGGCCCAGGGATTCCATGCGACAATACCATCTTAAGAAAAGAAGACATTGTGGCGAAGAATCCTGAAGTCTGGAGTCTGGCTTTCAACAAAGGAACAACCAACTCTAGGACTAGGTCCCAGAGACACGAGAGACAAACAAAACAAAAACAACATCGCGGGAAGGAAAACCCCGGATAAGGAAAACAAAGAAAGGAAGAAGGACAAGGCAAGAGCCAAAAGTAGAAAGCAAAAAATGGGGACCCAACATTTTGCACACAAAATGTAGGGACAGGGATGCAGGGCATAACAGGTTGATCATCAACTCAATAACTTCAAACATACAATCAATTGTAGTTCATCAATAGTTAGGGTTCACAACTTACCACATTAGTGAAGTGGTGGCGTTTTTGTTGTTCCCACCAAAGTTCAAACCCTCATTGGGCCATTTTGGTTGTGGGCTTATGCCTTCACTAATCCAATGCACGCGGGTTTGAGCCCCAGATTTGTTAAATAGGATTGAGGTCCCCATTTGCAGCCTCACCAGTTCATAGCTCTAGTTCAAAACCATTTCACATGGATTCAGATGGTGTTTCGTGCCAATGTCATCGATCACATTAAAAAATTTACCATACACTTATTTTTAAAAAAATCATAAAATCTTATAGTTGAATCTTAGAGTATTGAATATGGAACTAACAATATATATTATATGAATGGTGAAGATATGTTTCTCATGTGACTAAAAAAATACTAAACTTTTTATATAAATGACTAAACTTAGTCACGTGAGTATTAGTAGTTAATGTGTAGTCATTTATAACACAACTAAATTTACTACTAAATGATTTAGTCGCGGATCTAGTCTGTTGGAAAGATTGTTGGAAAGCTACAATGGAAACAATTGTTGTTTTATCATTGATGTCAAACCTTAATTGGTGAGACTATTGCTATCTATTTGAATACCATATCTATTGATTGATGAAGGATATTTAACAAGAAGACCAAGTGAAATGGTTGAGTTATGGGAAATCACAAGGGTACTTGATCAGTTGGCACATTGGAAAAGTAATGAGTTGTTTATCTTTTGATGATAGTTAACTGTAAATAGTGTATGTTGAGTGAAGTCAGTGATGACCGAGCACCAGTAAATTACAAAATAAAATAATGGTGACCGAGCACCAATAAATTATGGAGGAACACAGTGTTGGCCAAGCAACAGTATTTTGGTAATTATTGAGATTTGAGATCTCTGGCCGACTTAGTTGATTTTATTGGGATATGTAAAGTTAAGTAAGGATAAGCATGATTGATCCACACTATTTAAATGCATGGGTAACCGTATTTAATGCATGGATCAAAGATTCAATTAGTGGTTGCTTTGGAGAAATAAATTAAATGTAATGATGGAAAGATCTGTTGGATTTGACCTAACCTAAGATCTACGATCTTGATTAAGTGGAAAAAAGATTTATTTTACCTAGATGAAGAGGTATATGATAACCTCAAGGGGTTATTCATGAAGTGTGTAGACTATGCAAGAGGATTGCATAGTTAATTGATTGATTGGCATGATCTAAGTAGAGAAGGCTGAGTAGAGAAGCAGAGAGTTGCATAAGTGATTGCTTCACGGATTTCCAAGAAGATCTGGCTATTGAAATGAGAATGGAGGCCACTTAGTGAATTAGCATTAGAGATGAATTGGATCTAGATTTGCAAAGTAATTTGTATGTATCAGATCACACCTATGGATTACTTTCTAACCATTATATCAGTCAAAATCCTTTAACTAGGTTGACCTAACAGTCATTGTATAATTCCTTTTAGCAAGGTGGCATTCAGGTGAAATGTTCTAAGTCCTCTAACAAGGCCACTCCTGACAAGGTGATTAAATCCTTTAACCAGGTCATATTTAGCAATATGTTTTGTAACCTTTAACAAGGTTGAATCCTAACAAATCTCACTTCAGAAGAGTGAAAAGTTGATAGCATGTTATTGGTGGTTTTTCCCATATTGGGTTTCCATACTAAATACTGGTGTCAACTTGTGTGAATGTTTATGTTTTTTTTTACTGTTAAGTTTTTGCAAAGCTGATTACATCTGAACAGTAAACTACATATGTATGTTGTTATTTTATGTTATTTCTACCGAGAAGATCTGAGTTGTTCAAATTGGTATAAAGTTTAAATGGGCACATCTAGACCTGAGGATAACTGATTCACCACCCCCTCTCAGTTATTCTGGATTCATTCTAACACTAGTCATGTATTTAGTCACAGATTTAGTCACGGATTTAGTCACAGATTTATAATATGACTAAATTTGCTACTAAATGATTTAGTCAGAGATCTAGTTGTGTATTAAGTCATTAATTTAGCCACAGATTTAGTCATAGATTTAGTCATGGATTTAGTCACAGATTTAGTCATAGATTTAGTCATTGATTTAGTTATTTAGTCATAGATTTATTCATATTAGGGTACGATGGAGTTGAACCACCGCCCTCCTACTTGTAAAGCAGGTGCTCTTCCATTGAGCTAGTACCCTTTAAAGAATAATTATACCATGTATACTATTACTTTCCATTAAACATGATTTCAAGTTGTTCCATCTATAGTTCAATGGAAAGAAAGAAAATAGGACTATGATGATGAAAAAATAAGGTATTGTCATAATTTATGAAGACAATGTATAATGATAATGACAGTAGTGGTGATATGTAATACCCACTCATGTTTTCATTTTTAGTTTAGGATGTCGTACTCTTTAGGCATTCGTTTCAGTTGTTTGACCAAATTCTTTTAGGCCACATTTCATGAGAGCTGATATTATTTCATTTGATGATGATACCTATTTATGATGTTATGATTTTACTTTATGCATAGATAGATGTGATGATGTTATCATATTGATTATTATATGTCGATTTCAGATTATAATATACTTACCCCATACTCGCATGTGTATGGTTTTCTTATATGTGAATGTACTTGTTGATGTGTTGTTGTGGTAGAGGACGGAGACGTAGTTACTTGCTTCAGCAAGATCCACACATTTGAAAGATCCCTATCATTGATTGTGATATTATATTATGTGTGTACATGCGTGTTCTTCTGGTGACAGGATTGCAGGTATAGGGTATCGCCTTCCCTGAATTGGCAGGAGTGAGTGTGCCCATAAATATTCATCTAAATGGTAAAGAGGGGAGGTAAAATACAGATCCAAAACCCTAATCTAAGCCTAATTATCTTAATGTAGGATGAGTTTCAGTATGACTACCTTATTCAGATTTGTCTAGGTTGACAGAATTCGAATACCCTCTCTCTTGAGTTTGTGTGTGTTTTGCTTGATTATGTTTTCAGGTGATTTTTAGATTATTGAGTAATTTTCCATATTCTGTGATTTTATGAATTATAGTTGAATTGATTATTTAATTATATCCTAAGTTTATTTTAAATAATTAATTAAATTGAAATATTTGAATATTTTGATTTAATTGAAAACTATATTGTATGTGCTTATATGATTAATTAAATAGTTAAATATTTGGTTGCATGCATTATTGTGACATAAATATTTAATCTATTTAATTAAATATTTTATTAATTACATGTGCATAATTGTGTTGAAAAAGTATTTCAAATTCAAAATATCTTAACTTGTAATTAGGAGTCAAAGGTGAGTTGTGGCAATAAAGCATATTTTATTTAATTAATTTGGATTTAATTTCAATTTTTAAGTTGAGTTAAATTAGGGATTGACTTGGGAGTTGTCATTCACCTTTGCATGTTTTGGGGAATTTGAATCTCTTTAGGGGGGATTGGTCATTCATTCTCTCATAACAGGTTTTTGAGAATTGGAGAGCTCTTGGTGATTTTGGGGTTTTTGAAGAATTGTGGATTGTTGTGGATCTTGGTTGCTTTGAAGTTTCAGAATTTTCTATTGTTTGTGTGTGTGTGTGCTCGGATCTACATTGTTGTCGGATCTGTGGTTGATTTGGGCTTGAGGGTTTCAAATCTACTTTCATCCTCCAAGCTACATTCTTTCATTTCTTGCATTGGAATCAAGGTAGGCTTCATTTTCCATGTATGGATTCAATTTTGTAGATCTGAGGCTTTATGCGTTGTTTAAGTGCATGTTCCTTAAATTTGGCCTTTAAATGGCTTATGGTTGTTTCTCCTTTTTTGGGTGTTTCTAAAAACCCTACATCTGTACTTCTTTCATTTTCTATATTCCTAGCATCATAGGGTTATATTGTCAAAATTTTGGGAGGAAATTCCCTCTAGATCTCTTAGAAAACAAAAATTAAGCTCTTTGTATAGTTTATACTATAGGAGAAAGTTAAATTTATGGATGCTTAATTTTTTGGTGATTTCAGAGTTTTTCAAAAGCTCGGATCTATTATTTTCATGATTATGTATTCCTTGTTATAGCACAGACATGCTGTCAAAATTTCATGTTTTTATCTCTTTTAGAACTCCTATAAATCAAAAAATCAATCCTTGCTATAGTATAACTATAAGGAAAAATAAATAATTAAGTTCCTTTGTATTTGCTTACAAAAAATTAAATAAATTGAAAAAAACAACCTCCCTGGAATAATACAGACTGGTTAAAAAAAATTTGTTACCAGAAAAGGAAAGTAAAAAAAATTGCCTTCTTACCTTTTTAAATTCCGTTTTCAGATCCTTTTTAAATAAAAAAAAATAATCCCTTTTTGGGATGAGAGTCTTATTCTTTCATCATGAAAAAAATATCATTAAAATTTGTTTTTAAAAAAAAAGGAAGCTAACTACCTTTGTTTTCACAAATTTTAAATTAAATTTTTTTTTTTTTTTTAATATAAATGCTGGGGGGGCGGTGGGCTCCACCCACCAACCCCCACCCGTAGCAAGCCGGGCTGCCTACGGCTGGTACCGGCACTGCCTTTGGCAGGCCAGTCTGCTGATGGTAGGTCCCGATACTACATACGATAGATCAGACCACCTTTGGCGGGGACCAGTACTGCCTACGGCAGTAGCCGTAGGGGATAAGGAAGGAGGGTGGGGGGAAAACCGTGTGGGCCCCCCACTAAAAGTTATCAGCATTTTTATTAAAGTTAGTTTTTTTTTATATATAATATTTATTATGTTAAATAAAACTTGGGTTTAATTCATTTAAAAATTGGCTAGTTTAAATGAATTTTTATATTTAATTTTTTTATTAATATATATATATATATATATATATATATATA
>MU226334.1:229695-245566 GCA_018584345.1 Thuja plicata | reverse complement strand
TATATATATATATATATATATATGTTAATTGATTTATATGGTTAACTTTTAAATTTGCAAACATATAAATGCATAGCTATTAATAGATGATGTATTGATAATTAATTTATTAATAGGGATCTATTAAAATAATTTAAATCGCAAATCAGTTTAGCTGGCATGGTAGCTTAAAGTGATAAATGATATTATTGAATATTAATTGACATGTGTCGTATGTCATATCATGTTCCATAATATAATTGATTTATTATGTGCTTATTTGAAAGGGGAAATAAATGTTAATTAAATGAGTTTATTAAATGGTGGATTTCATTTGATTTGGCATTAAACAAAGTTCTTAGTTGACATAACTATAAATGATTATATGCTTATAGTTCATTTTTCAGTCCTTTAGGACGTTTCTGTTTCTATGCATCTGTATGGTTCTCTTGTGCTTGAATGTATTACTGTTGGGGCATTAGACGACCTAGGATGTATATAGAGGCTGGGGGCAGTGTTTATCTTTTCTGTTACTTCATGGCGTGTGTGTTGTTAGATATTACCCTAAACTGACCATGTGACCCTTTCGATTCCATTATCTGCTAGTGTACCTATGTGACCATTCCTATTGTATGGGATACTGATTTGGGGTACACTAGGGTTGTGACCTAAGCTAGATCTGTTAGGATCTCTGAGCCTAGGGTAGGTTACCTAGATGTGTAGTAGGAGGTGGCTTGCAATAAGTTTCGTGTCCGTAAGAGACTACTGGATTTCTTATTGTGGAGTTTCTTAATAAGTGATAACTAAAGACATATTTGAGAGATTAAAATGGATTAATAAGATGTTTCCTCACCCATGCTTGAGTGCTAGTATAGGTTAAGATGGTGTTGAGAAGATGTTATTTTCCTTGCGAGGTACCTGAGATAGTTAGTGGCCTTGTCAGTATGAGAGGACATTAGCTCCATGTATGGTCACTTAGGTGCTGAAATCCATTGTGATTATCTAGGCTGAACTTAAGGGTAGACGTACATGATAACACCTTCCTTTACACATGCTAGATTTCCTACATTGTCAGTTGCCTCTGGATTAGTGAGTCTTACCTTTTTATGATGATTAGTACACCAGATTAGAGAGCTATCAGAATCCCTTGCTTAGTGGTTATTCCTTCTTGGTTTTGGATATCTGATTGGGATCTGTTGTTATCTCCTCACCACGGTGGGGTGGACCTTTGTGGTTCCACACGGATGGGTGGTAGTGATTCTTTATCCATTGAGATTCGACATTGTTGTACCAGGTGCTTGATGGTTCTTACAGATGAGCTCTTTATGTTCCTTCATCATTTATTATGTAATTTTATTATTTTAATCTTGTATTAGAGTATCGCATGTGATACCTAATCTGGAAATTGTAATAGTAAGTAGTTTAGTGAGATTACTACATACCCTGCGACATGTGCAGTGGATGTGAGTTTATGGTGGTTTCATGGTTATCCATGAGGATTGTAATTATGATTATGTAAGTTGTATTTGATATGTTTAATCAGATGGAATCTTTTGTTATACTGTTAGTCATGTTTTTCTTTAAGTTATTCAATGTCATGGGCCCCTTGAGTTGTGTAATCTGTGTGAGTGTAAGACATGTGTATAAATGGTAATCACTTCCGCATGAATGTATGTTTCTTTATGTTAACTTTAAAAAAAAAATTATTCAGCACACATAGTGGCATGTTCTAGGTTAATCTCTCTTGGGTTCCCTGGCGGGGCATTACATGATAGGGCAGTTAGTAAACAATGAAAAATGTTGAAAGAGACTTTAAAAACCAACTTTTATCAAACTACTATAAACTAAGAGACTAAATGCATTCAAGATATTCTATGCTGGAAGATTGTAGATTTGGTTTACAATCCTCCATTTTATTATGCAATATGAAGTACCATGCCCTTAATTGTTGGAAGATTTATAGGAAATGAGAGAAGCATTTAGTCAATCAATAACAAATTCAAAAACAATCTTTGCAATTCAAGTATAACTATATACATACGTAGAGGGAGAAATTAATTCTGCCAACAATCAAATGTGGTTTACTTTGATTCAATTTTTATTCTACTAAATATTTTTTCTTGCAAACTTTGTCCATCTTTTTTCCTCGGTGTTGTTAATAGGATGACATGCTCTCTGTAGAAATTTTTTGAATTCAGATTCATCCCTGTACATGTGAAAATTTTGTAAAAACACCAAGAATAGGTACAACTATCATTTGTGCACTTATTTGTGTGAATTGGTGAGGTGATAGGGTTTTCAATTTTATCATTGATAAAGTTCTAATCAAAAATAACAAGAGAAGAGGAAATGAAAATCAAAAATACATTTTCAATTAGATTCAAATCATTGTGATTGTCAACAGATTTAATGTAGCTTCAAGATTGGAATTTCTATGCATGGCCATTGGAAATTTTCAATGTAGCACCCATCATTGCAGAAAGAACGTTACCAAGTATGTTGTAATGATTGTCAAATTAGTAATTGTAGAATGGATAGAATGGAAGAAAATATAAAAAAAATAAGTGATTGTTGAGTGTTACTACATTTTCCAATAATCAGTAATAACTTCAAAACAATTAAGAAAATGAAGAAAAATCCCTTCAAAATTCCTACTAAAATTCCAAGAATGATACAAAGTAGGAAAACAAGCCAATCCTCACCGCAATTTTTATCTTGTGGATCCTATAATATCTCAAAATGTCTCATAGTTACTGAGAGTGGTTGTTCATTCCACCCCTCAAATCACAAAAAGATAATTGAATACTATAAAATCATCTGAATAGGAAAATAAATTCAATACTTATGTGGAGATTGAGTGGAATATGGGTTGTTCTAAATTATTAACATATTGCAAAATATAGTACCTTTTATTGATCCCTGCTACCATATTCTCAATTTACTGAAAGAATTTTTTATTCTCAATTTATAAGGAATTTCCTAAAACATGGCCTTCTCTTAAAAGCAGAATAAAAATCACATACCTATATTATATCATCAGTAACCTCAAGTAATGTTGATTTATCTACTCTTTCTCTTGCATTTCTCGCCTAGTCATAAGACAACCAAAGCTCATGTGAGTAAACAATATCCATCTAGATTCAAAGCAATAATTCATTCTCATGACCAAATAAATAGGATGGTGAGAGGAAGAGGTAGATTTAGTATATGAGATATAAACTAGTTTTTTGGTGTAGATGTTGTGTGCATGTGGACATAAAACTTCCACTAGTACGTGCATCAGATCAAATTAGGAGAATTTGACTTTATGTTCCATAAAATTCATTTTTAGGTAGCTTCCTACAAAATTTAGGAATTTTGAAGATATATAAGTGCTTTAGCTTTTCAATTTTAGGAAAATGTTTGTATGATGAGTTGTGCTAACCCATAGGATTTATAATTACAGATAAAATACAAGATCAACATCCAAGCCATAGAGGTATCATTTTTTGGTATTGTAGTTCTTAAAATGTAGCGTACACATTATGAATTGATAAACATCCTTTTTGAGGAAAATATATTAAAACTTTAGAGCATTGTCAAGATACCAAAGTTACTAGAAATTTTTGACAAGAAACTTTCAATCAAGGTTTACTTCATATAATTTGTCATATTAATTTCATAATTTGTAATCAATACCAATAAGGTGGTCCCCCAGTTGTACACAAAGTGTGATGGTGCCACCTGAAAGAAAATTATTTGACTATTGAAAATTTATTTACATATCCAAAGCTTTTACATAAATAATGAATAATGTAAAATCAACAGAAGAAAAAACATCCTTACAAGATGAGAATTAGGGACTTGAAAAGGTTACATGTTGAGATAGGATCTTCTCAATGTAAGTCGTATATTATTAAATTGTCTTAGTACACTCAAAATGTGTATCATCAAAGAACCCATTCCATGTGGCTTGTTGTTAATGATATTTTATATTTGCAGGGTTTGAAAAATAGCTTTAAGATTAACAAATATTTGTAATTGAAGTTCTATTAGAAACTTATATGGTATCCCTCCATGAAACTTGCATGGCAAAGAAAACGGATGAGTGATTTTAGTTCAAAATGCATAAATATTGACTATGTTGATTTGAAAGATGGAATATATGAAAAAATGGAAATATATGATATTCTATTTGACTTCAGATTTCCAAGTAGAAAGAAAAAAGTATTTGGTGTTTTTTTTTCTGGAACCATTGAGATGAGTTATTACTTCATCTCTAGTTTGACTCTCTAAAATGGCTCAAACTCATGTCATGATTCATAATTTTGGATAAGTGTAATAATTATTATGAATTCAACATCTAAATAGGAATTACTCGAAGGATGAAAAGACCGTGATGTCACATTCATTGTTGGAGATAACAATTGTGCTCAACATTCATCACAAAACAATTGTCTTTAATAGAAAAGAGATTATTGAAAATATATTTATTCTTGAACACTGAATACAAAGGCCTATAGAATAAATGTATCACTATCAAGAAATGTAATTGTTGAAGAGTTCACTTTTGTTGTATTCATAAAGATATGCAAGTTCTAGAAAGGCAGACAAGAGTTAATTTCCTTTGGCTTCTTGGAATTATCATTGGTGTAATCAGAATAGTCTATTACAAACTGCACTATTTTTTTCAGAGCTTTTGAGATTACTCATCATCTAAGACTGTAGACCTTTCATGTGCTGAAAATAGTTATTTTTCATACCTTATCAGATTAAAAACACTTGTGTAATCTCAAAATAATAAATTCTTAGTTAGTCTTACTTTAATTTTTTCTATAGAATTATAGAAATAATGCCCATGTTGGGAAAGTTGCAACATAAAACTATACAAGCAACTAAGCCACATGACTGGGTCACAAGAACATACATTTTCCAGAGAGACAATTCCTCTGCTCCATCACCATCACCAATTTCTTGTGTTCAAAGCAATAGAATTTTATTGCTTGCAAAATAAAACCAAAAAAATCATCATTATAATCCTGTATGCAGATTTAGCACAGGTATATAAATGGTCCTTGAAATAAACTACAATAATGGAAACATTCACAAAAAAAATTATGACACTAGTAGTTTTCTTAAAAGTATAGCAATGAATAATATTTCATCCCATTAGTCATATTTTCCTACAAATCCTTATTGCTCACAAGTACTAATACTTAAGAACAACTTTAGAGGTTTCAAATTAAGATTTAAGGACATCGACTCTGGTTGATTTCTAACTTAAAATATTTATACAAATGTTAACATACCCACATATGTACATATATTCCATCCTTCAATTTACACTCCAAACATGTTGCTATACATGAATGCTTTAGCAATCCACAAAACCTTAACGCAAGCAAGAGTTTTCTTATGTGAAGTTAATTCTAATAGGTAGATGTAAAGACAAACAAGAACCATTCTTGTATATAGTTGTACCATCCTTAAATAGAGATGCATCTTATTTACATGTACTAGAGGATTGTAAGAAAACTTGCAATTAAATGGCATAAACAAGTGAAAGGAACAACATCAATGCAAAATAATACAGGTATATTACCCAAGGAAACCTAATGTTGGAAGAAAAATCCATCGAGATTCCACTATCAAAATCAATTATACAAGTTTTTTATCTTCATGAGGGCCTCTAGAACAACTTACCGACATTTTATCACTCCAAAATAATGAACTTCATGACTAAGCATAATCCAGTTATTACAAGAACCCAAGGCAATGAACTACAACTATGATATCTAGGAGCCTAAGCTAGTGTTGATAAAATAAACATTTGACACCAATGATTTATTCAAAATAGTTGATGAACCTTGTGAAACTAATGGTTCATTTGATTACATACCATTGGTGAGAAACATGATAAAGATAATACAAGGATATTATTTAACAGAAAATAACTTGTTGTATGAAAAAATCAACTCTTTACAATAATATATGGTTAATTTTGTTGAAGAAAATCACATACTGTAAGCAACCAATCAATCAAACAATGCCCAAAATCAAGTATTTGAGAAAAAATATTGCTTCCTAAGGTAGAAACCAAAAAAATGAAATTCATTGGTTCTCATTCTTTAGTGACTCACAAATTTGAGTACATCTTACATATAGAGTCCCAAGCAAGATTACCATATTGGTACTTTGTGTGATTCTAAGCATTACATTTAATATTTTTGCTCAATTTGAGCATCAAACAATTTTTTTAGGTTCAAAAGATCTTATGAAAATGGATAATCAATATGGTGTGATTGGTAAGCATGGTATCTAAATTGTTGATCTTATCATAGCAGAGCTTAGACTATTCAGAGAAGGGATTAGATATTACATGTTCATGTATTTTCCTATCTTTTATGAGCATTATCATGTGTTTTCCTATGTTCCATGATGTTTTTGGGATGGAATGGAAAGAAATGTAGAGACACATTTGGGTGATGATAGGAGACAAGAGGCCTTTTCTGGGAGAGCAATGAATAAAGAATGAGGAAACATTCAACATATCCATTATACAACTATGTTTCATGGCATTTCCAATATGGGGAGAGCGGGACGGTGGGAGGATAGAATTATTTATGAAATTTAATATAGATAAATAGATAGATAGATGGACTCAAATATCTACAAGTTAAAGAAAAACTTGATATCAACAACAAAATACATGGTGTTGTTAAAATAAGGTTGGGTGATGTCTGCAAAAGCCTACATGTCTGCCACATTCCAAAAGGAAATTTTTTCTTTGCACTTCTCACACTACCATATTGTACCATACCATTTGATGTAGAGGCTCCTACAACACCAATCAATCTCTTAAGATCATGCTGATACAAAAATCAATTTCATCATATTCATCAATTTTAGAACATTAGAATCTTAATTAGACAATAATCTCTTTTATCATCATAACAATCACTACTTAGGTCCACCAACCATTCTAGAATCCAAGTGTACACCTTCATTAAGGAAACTCTACAATATCATCATAAAATTGGTCCACAACATCTTCCTACTCATAAACTTCAAGGTCACATTCCATACATGGTCTTTATTATAAGATTTAGGCTTTTACCTCATCAAAAAATTTATTTGTTTGTTGGCCTCTTGTATTTCCTGCACATAAACTATTAGCCCCAATTACTTAGTTCATCAACCACCAACACCCTTTTTCTCAACTAAAACCATTAGTCCTCTCACCATTATTCAACAAATCAAAATCTATTAAACATGATAATCTAGTATTTGATCCCTATTCTTTATCCAGTGTCATAACACTTCTTGTCACTGTCATTGTCCACATTCATGACTGTCATCATCAACAAGACAATAAAATTAAACAAGGATATCATCCTCCTAATAAAAAGGATGTTGATAAAAAAAATTTCCTTATTAAATTTACCTGACCACTTAATCTAAGGTCATTGCAAATGCTTAATCTTTTCCTTACTGTGACTGTTATCATTATAACAGTTTTAACTACATTTTTATATAAGTTTTAGTTATTCCAAACACATAATAATCTTGGATTCAATGTTGAAGATACTTTAACATGTTGTCTTGAATTCTAACAATAAATTTATATCATTTGCAATCCTTGTTAACACCAATAATTATCAAACAATGAATAACACTGTCTAAATACTGCAAATTTTCTTGTATAATCTACTAGGGATTTCATTTTCTCTCACTTGCCATGGTCATCTATCTCAAAACCAAATGAAAATGAAATTTCACCAAGCCTTCTAAAAAACTTTAAGGTTTCATAATTTCCGGACAGATAGAGTCAAAGTTATACACAAACCCTTACACATAACTTTGTTACAGAGGGTTTCCAGGTTGATTCAAGAAAACTCATTCATTCTTCCTCTATATATTACGGCCAATGCTCAAGTCACATTCAAAATAAAGTTAATTAATTAAATTATAAATCCATAAAGGCTTTAGTCTCTATTCAATTTGATTATCAATAGAAACACTCATGGAAATAGTAAAAAAATCTGACTGGTATAGGAACATTCAAGAATATTAAACCAAAACTCTAACTTTGCTCATTAAAAATTCATAAATATTATAGTGAAAAGGATTTTCATGAAGTGTACTTCCCTTCTCATCCTTCTGTTAGTAATAACTGAGAGGGGGGTGAATCAGTGGCCTAAAATTTTAATCCTTAAATCAACTTTTAAATCTCATAACCACAAATTATGTCTCTAGTTATCTTTTGTCCTACAAGATGAATGTCTTGAAATACTTTAATCAATTTTCTACTTGTCGAATTGCTTTGTTAATCTCTCTTCTATATGATTACTGATAAGCAGTTAACTAATTACCGATAAGCAGTTAACTATTTACCAAAACACAGTAAATATGCAGAATATACCGATCAATCCATAAATGCATATGTGAAATGTAAAACAGGAAAGTAATAAACCATAAACACATAACACATGGATTTTAATGTGGAAACCCTGTTAAGGGAAAAACCACTAGGACCGGTACCCCAAATTTTCTCTCTTTTGAAGTGAGCCCTATTAAGAGCCAACCTTGCTAAAGGTTACAAACACACTGTTAGGTGTGACCTTGTTAGAGGATTTAGAAACTATATGTCAACTAGTATTTGGCATCTAATGCTACCATCCTTGATCAAACACTCACTTGGCCTATCAATAGGTATCGGGCATATCCAATGCTACTTTTGTGATCAAAATTTTTGATACTCCTTGGGATGTATCTCAATTGTAAAAGACTTTTAAGTCCTGCTTGGTTAAGAGGATTTATGCTTCAATGGTTAAACTGAAACACTAATTATCTATTCATAAATACAACTTAATTGTGGATTTTCAGATCTATTGTAAGTCCATAACCTCTCTGATCAATATAATCACTTATACCTTTGCTCCACACTGTTTTTCTCTATGATGCTTGTCTCACTGTTCGTCGGTGTCTGCAGAATCTAGCTCTTTCCTCAGCTTGTTGATCAGGACTGAAAGAAGACTTTCTTCTCCTTCAAATTTTATTTAGCATCTTTCCTCTATTCTCTTGATCACCCCACAATTTTTAATGAATTGGGTTTGTCTCTATATAGACATGATTTCCCCTTTTCTTGGCTTTCTTGATTCTTGGTGTGTTCTACAATTCTCGCCAATAGATTTAAAGAAAAATCTTGATTTATCTCAAAGAGATCTTCTTGCCAACTGGAAAAATCAGCTTTAAATCAATTACTTATCTTCAGCTTTATCTGGATGATTAAAACAATGATAAGTATTCAATTCTATCTTTATCTTCTTGATAGCTAAGAATTTTGTCATTTTTGAACTCTCTATTCTGTCGGTCAACACTTCAGGTGTTCATTAGTGATAACTGACTGTTCCATCATTGTGACTTCAGTTGTCATCAGGATCTTCATCTTTATCTTCTCCGATGGGAAACACAAAAATTCTTTTTGTCGGGTTACTCTGTGCTTTGCTCATCGGTCAACACTGTAACTCTTCTCATCGGTAATGTTATGCATTAGCTCGTTGGGTAACACCATGACTCTACTCTTTTACTCTGACCTTCGATGTGCACTCCATCAGTGTATGCAGTCACTTAGTGAATACTTGACTTGTATGCATTACTAATAGCATATCCTTGATTCATCAGTTCTTTGAATTCTTTGGCAATATTTCAATGACCATACAGATTATATCAAGTTGACATCAATGACAATACAATACATTAACTGATTTAATTCCTTGCATGATCATCAACTTAATAACTTCAAACATTCAACCAGTTACATATCATCAATCTCTCCCTTTGGCATTGATGGAAACATACTACATTAGCATACTATATTGTTACTAATACAATATGAAATATACAGTTTCATCAAGCTTTTCTAATGTAGATAATACAAATGTCTATCTTTTGGTAAGCTCAAATAGCTTTGATTTGATTCTTGTAGCTTTCTTTCTGTCTTGAATCCCTTCACTAGATAGATGTGGAATTATATGTAGAATTTTTCTCTCTCTGAAGTGATGTGTTCTTCTTCTATGTCAAACTCTCTCCCTTTGACTGTTCTTTTTTCTTGTGATGTCTTTTGTCAGCAATTCTCTTCCTTTGTGTGTACTCTCCCTTTCTTGCTACATCTCTCCCTTTGGATACTTTGATGGATATAAACTCTTCCTGAGATGATAATGGATAAAATCTCTCCCCTTGAAAGCAATTCCAAACAATCATATTTGTCAAACATGCTTTTGACAGTGATGCCAAATGGATCCTTTCTATCCATATTATATTCCTTAAATTTCCCAATCCATTGGTAATAACTCTAGTTCTTAGAGTAGATAAATACCTTGTTGTGTATAGATGTATCTTTGAAATTCTTCTCTTTGCTTGCATCAACATGAATGTTATTCTGATAATATGTAGCTGATGCAGCCTTCTAGTCAGCTTACTATCCAGTAGACAAGGGTCTGACCCCTATTCTCTTTCTCAAGTATTCAAATGCATCCTTGGGCAATGGCTTGGTGAAGATATTGCCCAATTATTCCTTTGATTGCACATACTCAAGTATCACCTCTTTTGCCTGAACTTGTTCTCTCAAATAATGATGCTTGATTGAAATATGATTTGTTTAAGCATGCATGAATGGATTTTTGGAAATGTTTATTGCATTTGTATTATCATAATAGATAATTACTGGTTCTAAAATTTTGATATGCATACCTTCCAGTAACTGTTTGATCCATGCAATATTTGAGCAGTTTGTAGCAGTAGCAACATACTCTGCCTCTGCAGTAGATTAAGAGATGCATCCTTGCTTCTTGCTGATCCATGTGACAATTTTGTCACCCATAAAGAATGCTCCTCTAGTTGTGCTCTTCTGGTCATCAATATTTCTAGCCCAATTAGCATTGGTAAAGACCTTAAGTTCAAATTTGACTTATTTTTTGTACCATAAGCCATATTCCTTGATATCCATTAGATATCTTAGTATTCTTTTCACAGCAGTCATATGTGATTCCCTGGGATTAGCAGAAAATCTAGCAACTATTCCTACTGCATGTGTAATATCTGGTCTAGTATGTACAACATACATGAGTTTTCCAATCATTGATCTGTACAAAGTCTGATTTACCTCTGATGACTTGTCTTCTTTTGTCAATTTGCATCTAGTTGCCATCGGTGTTCCAACTGGTTTGGATTCTTCCATCTTGAATTTTTTTTAGTACTTCTTTGATGTACTTGGATTGTGTAATGAAAATACCTTCATCTTGTTGCATGATCTGCAGACCAAGAAAGAACTTGATCTCTCCAAACATAGACATCTCAAACTCTTTTCTCATTTCATTTGCAAATGATTTTCATAGCATATCATTTCCTCCAAATACGATGTCATCAACAAATATCTCAGCAATCAAAATGTTAGCATTAGTATCTTCCTTCAAATAAAGATTACCGTTTTCACTAGACCTTACAAATCCAATACTTATAAGATAGGAATGAAGTCTTTCATACCAGGCTCAGGGTGCTTATTTCAATCCATACAAGGCTTTTTGTAGTCTACATACCATGTCCCTCTTGTCTGAATCAACAAACCCTTCTGGTTGTTCAATGTATACCTCTTCTCCAAGTATTCCATTTAGGAATGCAGACTGGACATACATTTGATATACCTTGAATCCTTTACATGCAGCATAAGAAAGTAATATTTTCACTCCTTCTAGCCTAGAAACGGGTGCAAATGTCTCTCCATAGTCAATCCCTTCTTCTTGTGCATACCCCTTGCATACTAGTCTTGCTTTATTTCTGGTGACTTCTTCATTCTCATTTAGCTTATTCCTGAATATCCATTTTGTATTGATGAAATTCTTGTCATCTAGTCTTGGTACAGGTATCCATGTCTTTTTTTTCTCTATCTAGTCAATCTCTTCATTCATAGAACTTATCCATTCATCATTATCTAGTGCAACATTGACAGATTTGGGCTCATAATCACAAATAAGACATCTTGTATTTAGAGACTTACTTCTGGTTCTCATACCATCTTTTTATCTCCTATGATCTGGTTTTGTGGATGGTTCCTTCTGACATATCTTAAAAGTATAGGTTCATCTCTTTGTCTATCAACTTGATTATCATTTTGTTCTTCATTCTGTTCTCCATCACTTTGTGCATCATCTTGAGCAATATTTTGATCATCGATATTTGCAGCCTGGTTCTCGGGTGCAATGATCTATTGCTCAGGAGCTCTACATTATTGGTCAGGTAGAGTGTCAGGTTCCTCATTATAATTAAACCTATTGTAGTCCTCTGGTTCTTTAGTGCTTTCCTTTTCATTCTTCTCTGCAAATTCATCTATCTTTACATTTGCACTTTCAAAAAAAAATTTAGAGGCTTTGTTTAGACATTTATAAGCCTTTCTCTTGGTAGAATACCCTAGAAAGATTCCTTCATCACTCTTGGATTCAATTTTTCCATTTCTATCATCTTTTAAGATATAACACTGACTGCCAAAAAATTTTAAGTAACTTACATTGGGTGTGTAACCATACCAAATCTCATAAGGTGTATTTTTGGTGTATTTCTTCAATTGTACTATGTTCAATGTGTAAATAGCAGTACTGATAGCTTCTCTCCAAAATATTTGGGTGATGCGTTTCTCTATCATTAGTGTCCTTTCACAATCAACTATGAATTTGTTCCTTCTTTCAGATATTCCATTTTTCTATGGTGTTCTCGGTGCAGAGACTTGTCTTCTGATTCCATGCTCATTAAAAAATTTAGTGAATTCATCTAAAATAAATTCCCCTCCTCTATCTGACCTTAAGAATTTTAACTCCTTACCACTTTGTTTCTCAACCATTTACTTATACCATTTAAACATCTTAAATGCTTCTGATTTACCTTTTAGAAACATGACTATCATCATTCTAGAGTAATCATCAAAAAAGAGAATAAAATATCTATCTCCATAATAACTCTTTGTCCTCATATGTCCACATAAATCAGTATGGACTAATTCTAGAATGGCATCAGATGTATCAGTTTTTCTTTTGAAACTAGACTTTGTCATCTTTCCTTTTTGACAATTCTTATACATGATGTTGTCAGGCTTGGTCATCGTCGGTAAGCCTCTGACATTTCTCTTTTTTATAGTCTTTATCATGTTGTCAAATTTCACATGACACAATCTTTTGTGCCACAACCATATGTATTTATTTGTAGCAATCAAACAAGTGGTGTTAGTATCATTCAGATAGAATAAGTTACCTTTTGTCAGCTCACCGGTACCAATCAGATTTCCTAGTTTATTGAAGATCTTTTCCTTCTTATTTTCAAATCCCTTTGTGACATAAATTATTCAACTAAGAAACACTCAATAGATTATAATTCAATCCATTTAACCAATAAGCATTTTCACATTTTATCTGGTTATTCAACATTATAGTTCCTCTACCTTCAACTAGACAAGGTGTGTCATTACCCATTCTTACTGAACCACCTTTATAGTACTCAAAAGTCTCAAACTTTTGTTTATCACCGGTCATATGGTGACTGCAGCCACTATCTATGATCTAGACATCATTTTTACTAACTTTATATATGAGTGTAGTTTCTACATACCTTTCTTCATCATCATCTGAATCATCCTTTACTGCCACAAATACCATCTTGATGTCTTCATCAAATTTGGTGTCAGTATCATCATCTTTGAATTTTGCTTCTGGCCTTCTTTCCTTTGTCCTTGTAGTCTCAGGTATCTCTTCTTTCTGATTGTTGATAGCTTCTGTAATCACCTCTGTCAAACTTCTTTTCAAATGATCTGTCATTACTTCTGTCATATTTTCTTTTGTTAGTACATCTTGTTGGAAAGTGACATTGCAAGCAATTGTTATATTTGTCATTGATGTCAAACCTTTACTGGTGAGACTATTGCTATCTATTTGAGTACCATATCTATTGTTGATGAAGAAGATTTAACAAGAAGACCAATTGAATGGTTGAGTTAAGGAAATTCAAAGGGTACTTGATCAGTTGGCACTCTGGCAAAGTAATTTGTTGCTTATATTTCAAAGACAGTTTTTCTGGCTGTTCTGTGCCAAGCAAGTTTGGCTTGTGCTGAGTGAAGTTGCTTATGATGAGAAAAGTTGCTTGTGCTGATTAAAGTTGCTTGTGATGAGAAAAAAGTTGCTCAATGCCAAGCATCATTGTAATTGTCGAGTGGAAATAGTGATGTTGGCTGACTTACAGTAATTGGATTAATGATGAGATTTGAGATCTCTGGCCGACTTAGTTGATTTTATTAAGATATGTAATGTTAATTAAAGATTGATCTACGTCATTTAATGTATGGGTAGCTGAAATTAATGCATGGTTTCAAGATTTAATTAGAGACTACTTTGGAGAAGTAAATGTAATGCAAAGATGGAAATGATCTATTGGATTTGACCTAACCTAAGATCTACGATCTTGTTTAAGCAGCAAAAGATTTATCTAACCTAGATAGAGAGGTATATGATAACCTCAGGGGTTATTCATTGAGTATGGATGAATGTATGTGTATGCAAGAGGTTTGCATAGTTGATTTAGTGTTTGGCATGATCTAGCAAAGAAGGCAAAAGGCAGAAGTAGAAAGTTGCATGTGTGATTGCTTGACGGATTTCCAAGAAGATCAAAAGGTTGAAATGACAATGCAGGCTATCCAGTAAGTTAACATCAGAGCTGTAAGTGGATCTGAATTGCAAAGTAAGTTGTATGTACCAGATCACAAACTACTTATTAGTTTCTTACCAATGTATCAGTTAAATCCTTTAACAAGGTTGACTTAACAGTCATTTGTATAAATCCTCTAACAAGGTGACATTCAGATTGGAATGTTCTAAGTCCTCTAACAAGGCCACTCCTAACAGGGTGATTAAATCCTTTAACCAGGTCACACCTAGCAGTGTGTTATTGTAACCTTTAACAGGGTTGGCTCCTCACAAGGCATCACTTCAAAAGAGTGAAAAATTGGTAACATGTTACTGGTGGTTTTTCCCATATTGGGTTTCTACATTAAATACTTGTGTCAACTTGTGTGAATGCTTATGGTTTGCTTTATTGTTATGTTACTACAAACTAATTTCAATTAACAGTAAACTGTATGATTAAAGTTGTTGATCTATGCTATTGCTGCCGAGTAGATCTGAAGTACAAAAAGTTTTAAGTGCTACATCTAGACTTGATAAATAATTCACCCCTCCCCTCTCAGTTATTCTAAATTCATTCTAACAACTGGTATCAGAGCCTTGGTCTCCTGAAAATAGTTTGAAGGTACTTGGAGTGAAAAGATCAAGATATATAAGGAGGTTCCCAAGCTGAACAAAGATAACTTCCCTGCATGGCAGAGTTTGATGAAACTACATTTGGCTGGTATTGGAGATGATGCTAAGAGAATTATTGAACATGCCTATGTACCACCTACTGCTCCTCTCTCAGTTGTACAACTAAGAGAAAAGAAAGAGCACAATCAAGCAATGTTGGAGATCGCCTCCTCATTGAGCTATTCAGAGTTTGATGATATAAAGAGATACATAAATGCAAAAGAGATGTGGGACAAACTTGCAACTGTCTATGGTGGAGACACAAATGTGCTAAGAGCTAAATCGAAAAGTCTAAGAGGTAAGTTTGATGAGATGAAAATGCAAGAAGGAGAAAATGTTATTCAGTACTATGGTAGAATAAAAGAAGTTGTAAATGCCATTATAGGGGCAAATAGAACTATTGATGAGAACACCATTATGAGCAAGGTACTGAGAACTTTACTTCCTGTATATGCTATTAGAGTTTCTACAATTCAAGAATTGAGATGTACTCCTAACAATAATCTGAATCTGGAAAATCT
>MU226334.1:157710-183495 GCA_018584345.1 Thuja plicata | reverse complement strand
AGCCATTGATGATAGGAGGAAAATAACAGAGAAGCTGCAAGAGAAAGAATCAGAGATTCAAAGACTTACTGAGCATCACCATGAGGTTACCAACCAGATTATTCTTATGAGTCAAGAAGCAAATAGAATAAATATAGAACTCATTGAAAGAATATAGATCATTGGTGAGCTAAGAGAAGAGAGTGAAAAATTGAAGCATGAAATTAAATTCCAAAATCAACACAACGAATTGATCAAGAAAGCTGAAGATAGCAACAAAAGGATGGATGATTTTTTTTATGGACAGAGAAGAGTCAACAACTACATAGGATTAGGGTACAATGAGAATGGTGAATCTTCTAATCAACCAGATCAAAGGAATGCTTTCACAACCCCAAGATCCAAGAAGTTGTCATGCAATCACTATGGAAAACCTAGCCACACCTCAAACATCTGCAAAAGCAAAATGAAAGGTATTTCTCAAGCACAATCTACTTTCATTGGTAATTGTTATAAATGTCAAAAGAAAGGACACAAGGCACATGAGTGCAGATCTAAAGTGACAAATCCAAAGAGAAAAACCTACATGGACAAGTAGTGTCCTACCTACAAGATGAATGGGCATACACATGAAGAGTGCTGGAAAAAGAACAACAAGGTCTAGACACCAAAAGAAACTAATAATAGCCACAAACCAACAAGAGTAGGTAACTCATATGTTTGGGACTATAACACATGGGTGAACTGCACAACATGTGGAAGGTATGGTCATATTATTGCCAACTATATGAGAAAGTGGACCAGAAGGTCAAGAGGTTGGACCAATCCAGGTATGGCATGTTTGCATTGTCATAAGGTTGGACATGTGATAAAAGATTGCAAAAAATGACTGACAGATCCAAGTACTCATCCCAATGGAAATACCATTGATGACATCAAGAGAATGAGAAACAAGATGTGGGTAAAAGCCACAAACACTGAAGGTGCTAGAACAAGCAATACAAATGATGACACCCCATCCAATGGATCCGGTAACATCACTACATCCAAATAAAATGCAGAAGTATGTATGGAACTGCATTATGAAAAGTTATACTATGCATTGGTTCCATTACACATAGTTCATATTGTAATATTAGCATGAATAAAGATGCAATATATTGTTATTTGTTAAACTATTGAAAATCAACCATCAGTTATTGGGCACAATTTGCATCGGTGAACACACACAGAAAAGTTAGCACTACTTACTAAAATGTATCGGTCATTACACAAACGCCAAGTTGCTAAGTGTAAACCGACAGACATTGGTGAACCTTGAGTCAACAAAAGCTGTCTTTGCCACTTTACTGACCATCATCGATGAAGTCACCAAATCTACTAGCAACCCTGACGCTTTGCATAGACACCAAAGATGTTATGAATGCCTCTACCAATGAACTCAGTCTTTGTATACCGATGATTTGGTGAGCATTAATGACAACTTAGGACACAAAATGTTATAAAAGCCCGATGGGTAAACTCATTTTCACACCCATGATTTTTGAGCAGAGCAGAGCGATTTCAAACCAATTTGGAGAGCAGCCTAGTAGAAATCAATTTGACTCAAAGAATTCACATTCATAGGCAATCACATAGAATCAGTAAGTAACCACATTCACCGACTGCATTGTTTTATTTTTGAAAAGCCCTAAATTTCTGCAACATGATGGCATCAACTTCTAGAGTTGAAAATATTAAGGAAGACAAGAAGAAAATGTTCAAACTTGTCAGTAGAGGCTCTTGTGTTGAACCCAAATTCAAGCTACACCCAGAAATAGCATCACAACTTGACGATTTCAGAGCATTCTCCAGAATCCCACCTAGGGTTTTGCTGGTAGAGGATGTAAGGTCCTATATACACTGTACAAGGAACTATGTGATGACATTGGAAAGCTCAAAGAAGAGCACAAACATCTAGAAGTTAAAGGACTCATGAATGCACTGCATTTTTCCAAAGTGTTCAAAATAGAATGGATAAAGATTGTTCTTAGTAGAATGCACAACAAGACTCTGTGGCTTAATAAGCCAAAGCCAATAACAAAGGATGTTATTCATGTAGTTATTGGTTATCCTACGACCGATAAACCACAAGCTCACAAGCACCCATCCCTGGTGGAAGTGGAAAAACTAACTGGTGCTAAATTAGATAAAAGAGCAGTCAAGGTCAACACTATCACCAACGTAGAGCTAAAGTTTGGAGCATGTGTTGTTGGATATAAAATCTTCTAGGCATGCAGAATGAATAGCATATCAAGTACTACTATGAGCACAACATACAAGATCATCAAACAAGGAAATAAGATGGATCTTGTAGAGATCATGTTACATCAACTGGAGGAGAACATGTGCACTATAAGATCTTCAAGGACAAACACTTGTAAGTTGGGTTCCCTCATAATGTACATATTCTTTTACTTTGAAGAATACTTTCTTTCAATAGGAAAAGTTGTATGGGACACAAGCAGACCTATAACCATTCAGATAGGTGAATTCATAGAATCACTAGGAACAGATTTTGATAGTGTAATGCATGAGTATTTCAAAACCATTAAGGAAATGTTGCAAACTAGAACAAGGATTCCTGAAAATCTGATAGAGGAACATAAAGAGAATATATGTTTCATGGTAGATACTAATTTCACATACATCCAAGCAGTAGTACCTAGGAAGTCATAGCTTTCACAGTTAGAATATGAAATCAAAACAGGACAAGCCAATGAGTGCATTGAGGCACTACTGAATGAACCAGTGGACAATAAGCAACTAAGATTTGGCACCTATGAAGAGGCCAAACAAAAGATTAAAACAAATCTTGTTATCAAGAAAGCTATAAAACAGTCAAGCAGAATGGTGAAGAATCTTAAAAAGGACTTGAATATATCTTCTGAAGGTGAAGAGGAACAAGAGGGTAAGGAGGAACTCACCGAGGACCAGCTACCCATCGGTGATACAGCAGAGGAAAATGAATCAAAGGAAGAATAGTCTCATTCACCACCTCCTCCTCCACCTAAGAATTCAAGAACAAGGAGTCAGACAGCAAAGGATGCAACTCCTTCTCCCATGGTAAAAGGAAAGTTGTATAAAAGGAAACCTGACACATCAAAGGGAAAACAACCAATTAGGAAACCTACCAAAAGGAGGAAATTTGTTCAAACAAATGAGGATATAAAGGACTCAGCTATGGATGATCCTGACACCGCAATTGAACAAGCAAAGGAAACAACAAAGGCAACATCAACTCCTGAAAACATTGATGAAATATGTAAGTACATTTCAGAAGCCTCATCTATTACACATCCTAAGATTAGGAAATGGTTGAAATGGGATTCTGTAGAATAGAATAAAATTGAAGATGAAATTATAGCTAAAATGTGCAGACACTATTATGTCCCACTTTAATTCACTACACATGATGTACCACAAGAACTGTTAATTAGATTATCTTCTAGGTTCACATTTTCACTCCATGAGGAGAAATGGATAAGAGAAAGAGTACTTGTTTCTCTTATGCCTCCTGAATCAAAAAGGGAAAAAATAAATGAAATCATGGAGAAATATGAGAAAAATTTCTCACCCAAAACGGGAGCTTACAAATTTCTTGAAGAGAAGTTTATAGAGCTAGAACAAGAAGCTCATGATAAATGGAGCAAGAAACTCAATCCTGCTGAGGAGAGCAGTTATGAGAAGGAAACTGTCACTTAGAAAGATAACTCAACAGTTGAGTTAGATAGTGCAGAAGTTCAAGTAACCGGCCAGAAACAGGTTGATATTGTAGATGAAGAATGTCGAGACAAAAGTGAGGAAAATCAAGTACCAGCAAGTCCAATTCAAATCAGTTTAGAGGATGAAGAAGTTACCAAAGAAGAGTTAACAATAAAAGGTAATTTAACTGATTATATAAATTATGAATCATGGTTAGACAACATTGTCAATGAAAATATAGGAAAGTACCCTACAGTAGAAGTACAAAAAGATGAAGATATAAATATTGTACAGGGCAATACTGACGGACAAGATTCAACTATTGATACTACAATAGTCAATACACCGAAAAAAATGAATATATTAATAGATGCTATTGATATTCAATCAAGTCAGGACAAATAATCTAAGAAAGATGATGATATACCCAAGGATATGGGTACTGATGAAAACAAAGATGCATCCAATACTCAAAAGGATACAGATACAGAGATGAAAGATGCAACCGACACTCAGCAAGAAGTGTTTAATGATTAAAAAAAAGAAGCAGATAACAAAACTAAGGATACATTGAGAAAGGTTGAAGAAAAAGATAAGAGTGAAGGAGTCAAGTAGGATGAAGGAACAAAACACAAAGAAGATATATCTATTGATACACCTAAGACCAATGAGGAGACGTCTTCACCAAACTAGCCAGTGGACTCAGAACAGAAACAACAGGACGTTTCATCTTCTCGACCCTCACCAACCAAGTCAACCCAATCTCAATGATTAAAAATGGTAGTACATCAATCTGCCACCCAGCCAAAGAAAAAGAAGAAGAAAGCATTGAAGAAAGACATCTTGGCTATTACAATGGATGAAGTAATAGAAGTCCCAAATTGGGATATTACTACTTTGGATAGTGATAAAATTCAAGAGTTTGGAGTGTTGTGCCAAAGGAAAGCCATTCAGAAGAAAATGATATAGGAACACAGAGAAACAATGGCACTTGACAAGGCAAGAGACATTCTCCAAAAACTAGTTCTTGAGGTGAAAATGGAACAAAAGCTACAGTTAAGGAGAAAATATATGTTCTTATGGATGCCATCATAGACCAAATTATATATGCAGAACAAGCTATGGAAGAACAAGAAGAGAAAAAGTATCAATACAAGTTAATTGATAAGATCAACCAAGAAGTGGCAGTGAACAAGGTAAAGCTATCTGAACTAACTGATCAATTAGAGCCAATGATTGCTGAGGCAATTACCTTAGTTCAAAATATGTGCATGCTTGAAAAGTTTACAAAAGAAAATAGTGACAAGTTAGAAAAAATAGATTCTAATGTCACAACAAGTGCACAAAGCCTAACCTCAAATGCAGACAGTATCAAGGCGCATCATGACAAGGTCATTGAGGCTAACAAGAGAAGGCAAGAAATATGGGATGCTGAAACATAATTAAGAGGTGAGATTACCAAAATATAGGCACACATCTTGCCTAATCTTACTATTCTACAGTAGCATATTTCTGAAGCTAGAAACTTAATTGCAACCCCAGAGATGTCTGTAGTAGACAGCATCTATGATATACATGTAAGGATAACACTTAAGCACATGGCTCTAGAAATAATGAAGGATAAATGGGAAAAGATGATGGAGGAGATCAAGTCCTCACATTCCCACCTTTTTGACAAGATGTAAGTACCTTTGCCTTTATTATCAAAAAAGGAGGAATAGAAAGGAAATGTATATTGTATGTACAGAAGAAACAGATATGTAAAGATAGTTATGTACAATATATCAAAAAAGTACATAAGGAAATATATATATACACTTAAACTTACCGGCATATACATAGGGGGAGTCATTCAAATGACTAAGGAAGAAGTATACACAGGTGTACATACTAATACGTTCAGTATGTTGCACATATCATGTTTTTTATACTAATGTCAAAGGGGGAGATTGATGACATTAATTTTGCCATTAGTACACTTAGTGAAAAACATTGACAGAGATCATCGGTACAAGCATAACCAGTGGATAGCAAGCATAAATGAAAGATAGCAAGCATACCTAATAGAACAAAAAGTCATGATAAAATGCTAAGTATAGAATTGACCGATGAACACTAACAAGTGTTGCACTGACAAAGTAAATAGGACATCACCGACGGGTCAATAACATAACATGACAATCATCATTGACGATACAGTTTTGAGAACAAAACCAATGGAGCAGAAAAGGCATGCCCGATGAACAGTTCAAGAAAGGAACACTGATGACAAAGAAAACCGATAGATTGATAGAGAAGCCCGACAATCATAACTGACAGTCAGATAAAGAACCCGCAAATAGTGCATCTGAGTTTTACACGTTAGATAAAGCATTGTAATTCTATTTTTAGAGTTTTAATTTGTTTTAAATCATTACTTGAGGGTCAAGAAAAATAATGTAAATTTTTTAAAGCATCCTATTGGATCAAAAACATATCTAACTAAAGATTAAGGTCAAGTTATAAACCTTGGATCTAGAGTTAACTTGCGAAGCGTGAATCAAGAACAGAGATAAAATCTAGTATAAATATATGTTCAATCAATTGTGAATTATGAATTCATTGTTGTTGATAGCCATGAAGAGCATCTAAGGAGCAGAAGGCAGAATTTGTGCAAAGTTCAGAAATAGATCACATCAGTCATCAAGAACACACAGAGGCTACCGACGAGCAGACAAAGGTATTATTCAATCATGAAAAGATGATTACTCATACATAAGAAGCTTTATTGGATCTTTTATCAGCAATTAGAGATTGCATACATCATCAGATCAAAGAATTATGTAGTTGCATTCTAACAAGTGCATCACATCTAAAATCCTTTTGTAGAAGGTGGACTTAACCGTTCTTTACAAATATCTTAACAGAGTGCACACTTAGCAATGTTGCTAAAGCTTCAAATGAAGTAGATCTTAACAGGTCTCCACTGTAATATTCCTAACAGGAGTGTTTTGCGATATCATATCTTGTGTCATGTGTTATCTATTTTCATGAATGTTTCTTGTATGGTTACATATTAAAGAACGTATGTTATGATTGCATATACATAAAGAAAGATGAACAGTTAGATAAGATATTTTACAAACTGATGACTAAGGGTTAATGGTCTAACCAAGAAAAGTTTTAGAGGTATTGATTCACCCCTCCCCTCTTAGTACATCATTCCAATATAATTCCAACATAAACTCCACCTCTTCAACTGAGAGAGAGGAAATAGAGTTTGGTTAACTGAAGAGATCATTTTGAGTTACCTTTAGAACTAAAGAGGTGGTGGAGAAACCCTTATGAACTGAAGAGGTGGGTGGAGTAACCTATGTGATCTAATTAAGAGTTATCTCTTTGAACATAATTGAATATTGAATTCATTTTTGTAATTAAAGTTTTCAACATGTGACATAACTGAATTCTTTTTTATTTAGAATTGCATTGTTGAATGGAATTAAATTAATTTAATTGGAAGAATTTAATTAGTAAGTTTAAATATTTCAATTTAAACTTTAGGAAATTGGCTTTAATTAATTAATTAATGGAAATTAATCAATTAAGATTAATTAATCAAATAAAATTAATTATTTAATTAATTTTGGAGATTTGATTAGATGATTTGGGAAATGAATTTAGAAGAAAATGATTAAATAACCATTAATTAATAGATGAAAATTAGTGTTTTTAATGTAAGGTCGCAAGTATGTCCATTTTAGGGTGTCTACATTTGCCCCTCTTTGATGCATTGTGACTTGTCATAGTGTGTCAAAGATTCTCTATTTTGATCCTGCCCCAGCTTACCCCGGTGATAGCAGGTGTATTTATGCCCCCTCAACAAATTTAAATGAAAAGTCACGACATGAGTTTAATTTGTTGAAACTGAAAATTGGTAATTTGGGTATCTGACTGATTTTGAAAATTGTTGAATATGCTCCTAATATGGAATGTTTTAGTTTCTGGGACCTGGACGATAATTTTGATGTCCTGGAGGAATTAGGGTTTTTCTAACCCCTTATAAATAGCTTGGAAAGCCATTCATTTGTCACTTTGCACTCTTGGAGCTCTAGATAATCTGGTGAGTCTATCTTTAGATTTCTCAGCTTTTTATTCTATTTCTAAGCTATGGCGGGTATTCCTAGGGTCGTGCACATTTTTGATCGGGTCTGGACTTTTCATCATACAGCTGGCGCAGGACGTTCAGTGATTTTCTCTATTCTTTTGTCATCAATTCCCTCATTTATTGCTTCTAAAAAAATGTTTTTGTGAAATTTGCATGCAATGCCGCAATGGGCCACGAGTTTGCCTTGATTGCAGTTTATGTGCCGCAATTTTTTATTGTGTTTCACAATCGTTAAGTGTGTCACAAATGTCAAGTTTATTACTGCATTTCCTAGATAAATGTCACAATTGCTGGATAGATGCCGCAATTGGTTTAAATGTGTCGCATTTGTGTTAAGAATGCCGCAATTGCTCTATTTGCACTTTTAGCTTGATTTTTTACTGTATCTGTTATTCCAAATTCTGACTGATACTTATGTTTGTCTTTCCTAATGTTTTTCATTTTGTCAGGACTATTCTGCGTTGCCAGGAGTCGAGACTTGTTGGATTGGTATTCTGATTCTAGTTGTCTGAGGTAGAGAGAGGTGTTTTGAGACATATTGGGTTATATTGGATATGCTACATGCCTAAGATCATGACCAATAGTGGTCTGATCTCTTCTCTCTTAGAGAGATGGCATTCTGATACATGTACCTTTCAATTACCGACTAGAGAGTGCACTGTCACTTTGGAGGATGTCTATCACATCCTTCATATTCCCATCCAGGTCACCCTTGTAGAGTATGACTGAGACCTTGGTATTATTGCTTTGTTTGAGATTTTTGGTTTGCCCCACGATTAGTTAGGCATGTTTGACCCTTATGATATCCCATGGGCTATGTTTGGCATTGGTTTAGACAAGTTGTCAGCTCTGCTAGGTAGTTTGATATGTGGGATCTTGTGTCCCAATTGTCACCACCATGGGTTCTCTATTGGTTTCAGTGTCGTTCTTCAGGGTATGGTCAGAGATCATATTGTATATGGGGTCCCTGTATGTTGACCTACATGTATTTTCATATGTTTATGCATCTTACCTTGGAGGTAAGTCTCTTGGATGTGGAGTGACTCTTCTACAAATGTGTGCATGGGAGCATATTGTGATGTGTAGGCTAGTAGGTGCCCACGATCTTCCTCCGGGGAGGCCTTATGTGTTCATGTATGATGGTGCCATTGTTCAGTCCCATATGGAACATCTGATGTACTGGAGGCAATAGCTGGATATGATGTTGTATTTTATTTGGAGACCATATAGGTATTGTCATGTTTGGGATGATGAGGATGCACACCTTCCCTTTTGTCAGCAGAGGTGATTTATGATTGGTCATATTAGCCACCATGTTCATATGATAGATTTCCACAACACCGACAGGGTGTTGCGGTATTTTAGTGAGAGGTAGGACATCTTTGATTCATATTCTTATTTTTCTTTTCATTCAAGGGACATCATTCTTTGGGGCGATGTTATCTCTATGGATGCTACTAGGACAGAGTTCATGGGCTTGCTTACTATTTCTTGGATGTGGTGATCAACCACTATTGATGCAAGTATATTTTTTGATTTGTCCATGCTTGATGATATCTCTCTTTTCCTTCTTTATTAGATGTAGCTTCTTTTAAATAGTTTTTTTATTCTTATCATCCATATATTACTGATGTGTGAACTTTTTTTCTTTGTAGACACTACTCCATAGTATGATGCATGGTTGTAGTAGTCTCATCATGTTTCTTTGACAAATGTGTCTTGTCCTATAGTTGGAACTATCCTTAGGAGGCCTCATTAGAGGTGGAGAGGAGGGGGAGATGGAGGCAGGGATGGTGGCAGGGATGGAGGTAGGGATGGTGGGAGAGATGGAGGGACTTATAAAGGGAGAAATGGTGGGAGGGGAGAGATGGGGGCTAAGATGGAGGGCGGGGGAGAGGTGGGGGAGATAATGGAGATGATCCTAGGCCTGATAGTTTTGGTGTTAGGGTTAGGACCAGGGGCGGACATAGAAGTGGCAGGCAGGTTGGGTTGGGTTCCATACTTGAGGAGGAGGAGGCTTTAGAGGAGGGACCTTATTTGGTCCGGAGAGTGTGTCATCACACTTCTATTGTGTTGGTAGAGAGAGAAGAGGATAGAGTAGTGGTAGAGGATGTAGATATAGAGATTTTTGACATAGATGTTGAGGTGATGGACTTTAGCTCATCTACTAGGAGGAGTAGTACTGGTAGCAGTACTATTGGTAGTGAGAGTAGTGAGGATTCATGGGTTTTTCATGGAGGAGAGGGTTTGGGAGGTGGGGATGAGGAGGGGGAGATGGATGTTGTTATGGTTGGGATGGATGATGACCCATCTGAGATGCAGAGATTGACACAACAAATATCTAATATGCAGGCTAAGTTATCGACTTCTGATGCACATGCTTTTTATTTGGAGAGTAGGGTTACAATAGCGGAGGTCAGGGCTACTACATCAGGGAGAGAGAGAGAGAGAGAGAGAGAGAGAGAGATCCGAGCATGAATCCTAGAGAGAGATTGAGTACTAGAAGCACTATTATGAGGGTGTTGTTCCATTAGCATAGTGAGTACTGAGCTATACAGCTTCACAGAGATTGAGTAGGGATCAAAGATCCCAAAGTAGTGGTATTGGAGCTCCTGGTCCACAGAAAAGTCCTGTATTTGATATGCCACCTCCTTGTGCATCTGGCAGAGAGGGTGGTGGTAGTTCATGTTGACTTTTTCATCTTGCTCATTTTGTATCATGTTGTACCATATTTGTAGTGATGTATTTTTGATATCTGATTTTGTATCGATTATGTATCTTGACATACTGATATTCATTAAATTTGTATCGATCACCCTCTTTTGTTCAGACTTGCAACTGTTCATTGTACTCAGATATTGAGATTTATAAGAGATGCATCTTATGAGTTTTTGTGATGTGCATTGGTTTACTTTCTATATGTATGGTTCTACATGATGATGCTTAAATGGTGAAATGCTTATGCAATGTGATTCTATAATACACACTCTTTCATGTATGAATTAGTTTCCTATGATAATGACATGTGTATGCAGGATGGTGTTTTTGAAATGTATGTTTATATGAGATTTTTTATGGATGAATTTGATTATGGTTACTATGTATGAAAAATATTGTGTTTATTTTGTTTTCTGATGCACATAAATAGATGAATGTAATTTACTATGCAAAAAATATCTGAGTAATACATGTGTTAGTTAGAAGAAAGTAAAATGGAATTTTTTCTCTAGGACCGATTGATAGAAAGGATGTTTGACAATTGATTGATATGAATTGATAGAACAAATGGTTGACCCAAGCCACTACTATGTTTTCAATTTTTTTCATCATTGCATCTTTTTATGAAATTCTGAAGAGCATCCAATGCACCCAGATATTGCTCATCTGGATACCGCTATGCCCTCTTGATAACCAGAAGGAGTAGAGAGATTGAATAGAAAGAGAGCTTAGTGCATGCAGATATTGACCATCTAGATACAACTATGATCTCTGATTTTGAAAAGAAAGAGAGCCAAAAGCACCTAGATATTGACCATCTGGCTACCACTTTTCTCTCTGAACAATCCAAAAAAAGAAATAAAACCAAGATAGAATTCCAATGCACCCAGATCTCAGACCATCTGGATACCGCTATGAACTCTTGATTTTGAAAAGAAAGACCAAAAACCCAAGATAGAAATCTTGTGCACCCAGATCTCAGACCATCTGGATACCGCTATGATTATATTGGTAACAGAAAAGAAGATAACAAAGAAGCAATGTCCAATTCTTTCCCATGGTTAAGCTTAAATCATGGAACTACGTGGCTTCCATATAAGCGACAGTGCCTACCACATTTATCCTAAATCATCATGGCCCCAGAATCAAAATGAAAAATTCCACAAATAGAAATCAAAGAAAATAAGTCATGATCCATCATAGCTACTCTCCTCACATGGTGGATCTTGGAGTAACGTAAGAACATAACTAAAAAATATAGACTGACATCTGACCGACTGACTGACCTAGTCAATAGTTGTTTGTTACTTGAGTCAGCTTGATTCTCTTGTTTGTCTTTATTCTTGATTGTCATGATTGTGTCTGGTTTTATTAAGAGATTGACTCATATAAGACTGATTTGTCTGATTTTGAGCACATTCTTCACTGTGTAAGATGATTAATTTTATTGATTGGCTGATTGAATTTGATCATTTGGATAGTTGATCAAGCTGTGTTAGATGGGCTCCATGCTAATTTGCAAAGCTCATGGTTTTGACATTGATTGATTGGCTTGGCTGCCAGTTTTCTCACTGATAGACTTGATAGCTAATAAAGTTGTGTCACATGGGCCCAATCCTGATTCACAAAGCTCATGGTTTTTACATTGATTGACCTGGCTTGATCGCCCTTTGCTTTGTTGATAACTGAGTTGGTTTTATTGCTTTGAGATTTTGCAAAAAAAAAATGATTGTTTTTTATGAAGATCGATTTTTTTTTAGGACATTTGATTTTTTTAGGATTTTTTGAAGAGTTTTTTGGATTTTTTTTTTTAGGGATTTTTTCAAGACTTTTAGAATTGCCCCCTAGTCTGGTGGACCAGTACTAACCATGAATAAGTGTTGATGCTCAGAGGGGATTTGAGCTTCTAGAAATAGCTTGGGTAGCCAGCCTTGCATGTGGAGAGCTCAAGGTTTTGATCTTGGAATTCATTGATGGTGAAGCTAGATTTGAACACTTGGCACTAGTTTGCCAGGTTTTCACCAAGGTACCTGCTCAATAGTGCCTGTTTGACAATTTTTCACTAAGAGAGCGATTATGTTTCTCTTTAATTTTTTTCTTCTTTTTGATTTTTTTATTGTCGCCAAGGTGCATGTTTGCCAGGTTTTCACCATGGTAACCTTTTTTATTTTTTATTTTTTTGTTATTTTCTAGAATTGTAGATAGTTTCCTTAACCATTGAGACCTCAAGCATAGAACCTCTTGAGGTGCATTTTGTTTATGTATCATGGGAGATGATCTCCTTCTGATGTTTCCAATTGGTATGCCCCACTATTTCTAGATGTGACAATGACATAAGGTCCTAGACAGATAGGCTCAAAATTTCCTGGTTTCACTATCTCTACTTGGTTCTTTTGATTCTCCATAAGAACAAGGTCTCCTACCTAAAAGGTTTGTGGCCTCACCTTCTTATGATAATTCCTTCTAGGGAAATTCTGATAGCCTTGTAAATCGTTGAATGCATTTTTTCTTCTTTCATCTAATAGTTCCAGTTCACTGAGCCTTGCTACTCTATAGTCCTCATCTGAAATCAAGTTTTTCAATGATATTCTCAGGGATGGGATTTCCACTTCAAGGGGGAGGACCACCTCTGATCCATATACTAGTGAGAAATTATTTTCTCTTGTAGGTGTTCTCACACTAGTTCTATATGCCCATAATGTGGGACTGAGCTATAAATGCCAGTCTCGCCCTGATTCATTAACTATTTTCTTCAAGATTTTCAATATCATTTTGTTTGTTGCTTCATATTGACCATTCCCTTATGGATAATAGAATGAAGACAAACCTTGTCTGATTTGGAATTGTTCATAAAGATCTTCAACATCTTTGTTTTGTAATGGTGTATCGTGATCTGTCAAGATGGTTTGAGGAATTCCACACCGACAGATGATGTTATTGAGTATGAATATTGAGATCTATTTTTGAGTGATGTAAGTGAGATGAATTGCTTCCAACCATTTAGTGAAGTAATTTTTTGCTATTATGATGTACTTATGGCCATTAGATGAGGATGGTGTAATTTTACCCACTAGGTCAAATCCCCACATAGAAAATTGTCATGGTGAAGTGATAGGATTAAGTTCTTGGGCTAGTGCATGGATGAGGTCTCCATGAATCTTATATTTCCTACACCTTTGCACATACTTGTTTGCATATGTCCCTAATATGGGCCAGTAGTATCCCATGTGGATGATCTTTTTTGTTAAGCTATTGCCACCTGCGTGGGTTCCACAAATTCCTTCATGTACCTCGTACAAAGCTCTCTAGGATTCCATGGAAGTGAGACATCGTAATAGAATTCCGTCTAGAATTCTTCTATATAAAGAAGTTGTGAGAAGGGTGTACCTAGAGGCTTGGTGAATGAGGGACTTCTTTTGGTTCCTAGACAAGTCGAGAGGTAAGACACTACTTTGGAGGTAATTGTACATGTCATGGTACCATGGGATTTCAAGACAAATAAGGACACACGTTGATTATTTGATTGGTTTTTGATGTGATGGCATCATGAGTTGCTCCACCAGAACTTGAATCTAGTTTCATTGCCTCGCATATCAGTCAAGGATGCTATGGTAGCCATCGCATCTGCAACTTTATTTTGAGCTCTTGGTACTTGCTTGAAGGTGATGAAATGGAACTTAGTGTGCAACCTATCCATCTTCTCTCTGTATGGTATTAGCTTCTCATCTTTTGTCATATAGTCATTGTTTACTTGGATAATGACCAACTGTGAATCTCCATAGACTTTGAGATTCTTGATTCTCCATTATATTTTTGTCTTTACTCTAATGACTAGAGCTTCGTACTTGGCTATGTTATTTGTGCATAGAAAGTTGAGTTTGAAGGAATTGGGTATCACATCATTGTTTGGAGTGATGAGTATTATCCCTACTCCTACACCATTTTTCATGCATGATCCATCAAAGTATAGTTTCCATATCTCTATTTCTAGTTGTAGTGTCAGAATAGACTCATCTGGAAAGTCAGATATGATAGGTTGATGATCCTGAATAGGTGCCTCTAATAGTTGATCTACAATCTCTTTCCCTTTGATAGCTTTTTTGTCTATGTATTCTATGTCAAATTTTCTTATGATCATCACCCACTTTGTGATTTGTCCAGTGAGTGCTACTTTTCTTAGTAGATACTTCAGGGGATCAATGTGCACTATCAACTTGGTTTGATGGCTCAACATGTAATGCATAATCTTCTAGGAAGCAAAGACTATTGTTAGGCATGATTTTTCAATTGGTGAATAGTTGATCTCATAGCCTACCAATATTATTCTGAGATAGTAGACATCTCTCTCCTTCCCTGTGTCATCATGTTGTGCTAAAAGTACTCCTAGTGTTGTCTCAGTTGCTGAGATGTATAGAAGTAATGGCCTACCTTGAACGGGTGGCACCAAAATGGTAGATTTTAGTAGATAGTCTTTGAATATCTAGAATGCTTGCTTGCATTGTTCTGTCCATATCAATGTTACATCCTTGTGTAGTAGATGTTGGAATGGATGGCACTTGTCTGCTAATTGTGCTATGAAGCGCTTGATAGATTGGAGCCAACACTATAAACCCCTTAGTTTCCTTAGGTTAGTCGGTGGTGGCATGTCCAATATTGCTCTGAATTTCTCTCGGTCTACCTCTATGCCTCGGTGTGAGACAATGAATCCCAAGAGCTTCCCTATGGTGACCCCGTATGCACATTTTTTGGGATTTAACCAGACATTATATTCTTGCATTCAGTCAAATATGGGTCCCAACACTTGTAGATGATCTTTTCTGAGCATTGACTTGGAAAGAATGTCGTCGACATAGTCCTCTATTGTTTTGGGAATGAGATCATGGAAGATGGTTGTCATGGCCCTTTGATATGTTACTCTGGAATTTTTTAGACCAAATGGAATGGCATTCCAATAGTAAGTGCCCCATGCACATGTGAGAGCCATTTTGTGTTGGTCTTCTAGTGTAATCCTTATTTGATTATATCCTGAAAAGCCATCCATGAGTGATAGCATCTGATGTCCTACAATGAGATCTACTATCATGTCGATGTTTGGTAATGGAAAGTCATCCTTGGGACAAGCTTTGTTTAGATCTCTAAAATCTATGTAGATGCTCATTTGACCACTATGCTTGGTTTTTGGTACCAGATTAGATATCCAGTCCATGTATGGGATTGGCCATATAAATCCAACATCTAGGAGTTTCTTTAGCTCTTCTTTGACTAGTAATGCAACATGTAGGTGCATCTTTCTCAATTTATGTTTGACTAGTTTGACATTGGGTAGCAATGGCAGATGATGTAACACAAGCTCTGGATCTAGGCCTGGCATGTATGAGTAGGACCATGTAAATTTGATTTTCCTTTCCTTGAAGAAACCGATGAATTACTCTCGTTCCCCTAGAGTGAGTGATTTTTCCAAGTAGATGTTCTTTGGATTTTTTTCATCACCCAAGTTGACTTCTTCCATTTCTTTCGCTAGCAATGCTGACTTTTCCTCTGTCAAGGGGAGGAGTTCTTTCTTTCTATCTTCTAGCGCCTCAGTGAGGTTTTCACTATAAGATATGTTTTGTTTTCTCTTGTTTTAATTTTTGTGTAAGTAAGAACCTTGCTGTTTTCACTCACTAACGATTCTTTTTTCTTTTTATTTTTATTTTTTTACTAGAAAGAGGTGCTTCCTACCCAAAATATGCTGATCTGTCCAAGTCAATAGAGAAGTCTGCCTTTTGGTCCCCTAGTGGAATTCCTTCTCTAAGTCCCATGAAGTCTGTGATAACCTCATCATTTTCAAAGAGATCTATATTAGGTTGTCCTTGTTGATCTCATTCTATCAGTTTTGGGTGTACTAGACATAGGTCCTCATGGTGGGATGACTCTGTTTGGTTGAATGGGACAACTATGATGGTTCTAGCGAATTGGGAATGTGATGTCGATGTACCACTTAGGGAATTGGTATTGATATGTTTATCGATGCATGGTTGGTCATCTATGGTTACTTGGTCAAACATGTCCTCAATGTGTAGAGTGTTGACTGACCGTGGAGAATAGTTTGGGATTGATGGTTCAGAGTTATGGATGGATCTCCACTCATACTCATGGGAATTAGTTTTTCTAGAATGCTCATCGGATGTCTCACTTTCCTCATTATAGTGGATAGCTTGGTTGAGGGTTAATTGGGAGTAAGAGGTTCCCACTTCAGATGGAAATAACTATTGTAGTATATTGTTAATCAAAGCATGTTCCAGGTTTTTCCCCCGGTGTAATTCTTCTACTTGTTCTTGATCAATGGGTATGTCTCAAGTGGTAGGATTGGTTCTATTTTTACCATAGCCTAACCCTCTCTTATTTCTTTGGGTTAGCGGTAAAGACAGTTCCATAAAACCTTGTTGTCTTTCCCCCAAACCAGTCATACCATCATACCCAAACCTTTGTAGCATTGTATAACTAGCTCCATATGTTGACACGAGTATGGGTGTTTGAAGTGTGTCTTGTGGGTCTTGATACAACCATGTGTTAATATCTAGATTAAATGGGTTCTCTTCCATGATGTCTCCCCACTTGATAAAGGTGGTGGGTGGACACCTTAATAGAATTGGTTCTGGGGTTTCTGTTGTGGTCACTGGTTGTGGCATGCCATATGACCTTGGGCTCTAAGGCATGTTCGTGATAGTGAAAGCTTCCTTGTAGTTGTATTCACCGCATCCTTTGTCAGTAATAGATATTTTCCCTTCACTTCTCGTGACATACTTAGGAATTGAATTCGAGGTGGAAGGGATACTTGCCTCTTGTTTTGATGGAACCTGATTGTCACTACTACTTTTGACAGTGTTATAATATTCGAAAGGGTTTGGATCTCCTTCAATAATGATTTCTACCCCTAGTATGGGAACTTGGTGCACTAATGATATGTGGAAGTTGCAGCTTGCATCTCGTGGATCCATGGTCTTCCCAGTAACATGTTGTATCCCAATTCTAAATCTAGGATTTGAAAGGGTGTGTTCTTGACAAGTGGGCCAATCTGGACTGATAGTATGATAATACCTTTGGAAGATCTCTCTTCTTCATCATGGGCTCTGATGTTGATCCTTATTGTGACATCAATATTGGATTCAGAGTAGCCTAAGAGCTTGATTACCTTCAAAGTACAAATGTTTAATCAAGCCCCACCATCAACAAGGACTCTATGGATTGAATGTTTATGAACCTAGATGAGCAAGTGCAAGGGATTATTATGCAAGGGTTTGTGTGGTGGCACGTCATGGTCTGTGAAGGTTGCATGCTTGTTGGCTGCTATATGGTTTATCATTATTTGGAATCTCTCAAGGTTATGTTCCTTGGGACAACTAATTTTTGAAGTGCTTGGTCTAGTGCTTGCTTGTGCTGTGAGGATATGTGCAAAAGGTCAAACATGGATATTTGGGCAGGCATGCACTTTAGCTGATCCACTAGGCTTGTTTGTGGATCTGATGTTATGCGAGGGTTAATTGGTGTAGAAAATGAGGAAGGCACTCCTTGCAAGACAGATTTTGTACAGCACATGGTTACAACACATTTAGCAACTTGGTCTCTGATAGTAATGGTAGCCACGTGGCTATCTGAAGAATTTTTGCAGTTAAAAGTGTTGTCACTATTAACATAGGTGTAGTTTACCTATTTTGACTGTCCAATAGACCTGGATGATTTCTCTTTATTGTGATCATGGAATGTGTCATTGAATATCGTATGAACAATGGTCCTTTTGTTTGGGTCTTGGTAACATCGATGACCCCTGTGTCAATCAAATCTTGGATGGTGTTTTTCAATTGATAACAGTTGGGTGTTTTATGTCCCTTCATTCGATGAAATTCACATAAATCATTATCATTGTACCACTTTGGTTAGATTGCACCTTGTTCATATTCTTTGACTTCAGGGAGAGTGATATTGTTGGATTGTATCATCTTTCTTAAGGTTGATTTTGTCGACTCTCCTAATGGTGTGTAATCTCATTTTGGAAATGGAAACCATGGTGGGCATTGTGCCTATGGTTGATTGTTTGACACAGTGGCCACTTGGACAGGGGGTGGTTGATTATGAGTGTGTTCTTATTGAGTGGGCACCATGGGTTGTTTCTTAGCCATAGGTGTGCCTTGCAGTGACACTTTTGGTTGGGCGTAGTTGACCATTTTTACATCAATGACACCATCACTAGTGAAATTTTTGTTTTTATTCCACCATTTAGCTTTATCTATTGTGGTCTTGTTTGTGTTCATCTGGGTAGGATCTACAAGTATACCTCACTTGAACAAATTTTTCTCATAGAAAACTCCTAATTCGATGAGTTGCTTGAATTTTGGGGCTAGCTGCAATTCTGTTGTAAATGACATATTTAGAATCAGGTTGTCAATGAACTTCACTAAGGTCTTGCTTGAGTACGTCATATGTGATTCTATTTGCAGTATTCCTCCATCTTTAGAGGAATTTTACAAAGGACTCTCCATTTTTTTTATGTAACAAAGGTCCTTGATGTTGACCTTGTGCTTGATGTTGTGATGGAAGTGAGCGATGAACTTTTTGGTCAATTCACCCCAAGACAGAATGTCATGAGGTAAGTGTGAGAACCATTCCATTTCTGGTCTAGCTAGGCTTTGCGGGAATAGATAAATTAAGTATGCCTCATCATGTACGAGCTTGATGCAACTAGCAAAGAACTCTCAGATATTCTCAATAGTGTTGGTATTGCCCCTGTATTTGTCAAATTTTGGTATTAATAAATGAGTTGGAAATACAAGCATGTGAAATGAATGGTAAAAGGGGTATGAATACAAATATTCTGCAGTGTAGGACTCGGTTTGACCTTGATTTTTCATGTCTATCATTTGGGTTTGAATGCTCTTCACTTGTTGGATCAACATGTCTGTTTGAGATTGAGGAGTATTTGTGACATTGTACCTTTGTGTTGTATTAGGTATGAGGTTGTGCCTCTATGTCCCCTAAGTAGGGACATATGATCTCATCCTTGGGACTTGATATTGGTTCCCCAACATGCATGTGATTGGCCCAAGATTGATTCTATTGTGTTTTTTGTTAAGGTTGAGGTTGTTGTTGCTGCTGAAGATGGGATTGTTGTTGTTGGGGTTGAGGTTGTTGTTGCTGGGGTTGAGGTTGTTGTTGCTACTAAAGATGGGATTGTTTTTATTGGGGTTGAGGTTGTTTTTTATGGAGTAAAGATTGTTATTTTTGGGGTTGTTGTGGTCCCTCTATGATCAAAGGCATAACCTTGGGTGGGAATTGACCAAAAATTAGACCTGTAGAGATGGATCCCTGTGGGAGTGATGCATTAAGCCCAAGGCTAGCAGGGACTGACTATAGTAGCAGAATAATTGCAAATGGGTTGCTTCTTGTTGGTGTGATTGACGACATAGCATGAGAGCTTGACTAGAAAGGCCATGAGGCTAAGGGTTGAGGCACACTAGTGACCATGGGTGCACTTAGTTGGGAGCATGTCATGCATTGCATGGAAGACGTGCTTGCTTGGTTTGTGGAGCTAGTATGATTGGACACAGTCTGTTTTGATGTCATTGTTGTCAAGGATGGGAATATTTGAGATACCACACATTCTATTTGAGAGGTTTGAGTACTATTTTGACCTACGAGAGGTTTTTTAGGCCATATGGTTGACACATTGACTTTATCGGGGAGTTTGAATCCCTTCTTAATCAACATGGATAAGAAACGTTTAGGATTCCTCTCTACAACAACGTCAACAACTTGCATAGAATAGGTTTCTTGCTCTATGTCTTTGAGCTCCTCCTCTATGACATCATGGAACAATGTTGGTCTACGGGGATTCTCAATGAAAAGAGCAGGATTGATATTTCTGAAAGGGTCATCCTCTTGCTCTTGTTCCCAAGGAAGAAATCTGTTGACATAAGACTCCTCAGGTTGAGTTTTAGCCTTCGACCTAGTGTAAGGCCCTCCATAAGGTGTGTGAGACATAGTGTTGTCCAGATTTTGTGACTAAAACAAGTGATATAAAGAAAATAGAAAAGGATAACCTTTCTAGGATAGTCCGAGTTATGTTTAATTCTAAGACAGATGTTGATTTATCTTGATCTCAAAAATTTGATGATGTAAGAATATGATTGTCAACTATTGTCTGGGACAAATTCACTGATAGAGATATGATTATTTTGAGATAGTGGGATCAAGATATTTCAAGTCTAAACTTTTGAACAAACAATGCTTGGATGATAATCATCTTTCAAAGAATGGATGATCTTTAACGTTTAGAGATTCACACAATGTTCTTCACATTTTTCTAGGATAGACATTGATCTTTTACACAGAATGAAGTATTTTCAAAGTTTTTAGGTAAAACAGGTTTTTAAAAGTCTCTGGTCAAGTACAGAAAAATTCCACTGATTGCAGTAAAGTTACAGGTTGATTGCGGTAATCTATCACTGATTGCTATAATAAATAGGTCAAGTGCAGAAATAAATAGGACGATTGCAAAAAATGTTGGTCAATTGCAGAAAAATGCGGGCAATTGCGGTAAAGGGGAGATAATCTCAAAAAAGATCTCAAATTGGCTTCACTGTCAGATAGAACTAATTTCCAAGAACAAGGCTTCTATTTTGCAAAATAGTTTGATTATTGACACCCTAGACTTTAACACATTGGACTCATTTTGACAATTTTTGATGTTTGTTTTGCATTTTGGAAACTAATCAAAGAACAAGTACAATGGACAATGTGTTTTGTAATCTAGCATAGGTTTTGACACAAGGACAAATAGATTAATCTAAGGCAATTTTGGTTATCAAATAAAATATTATAGGCCCAATGCTTGAATGTTTGTTAGCTCACACAGCAAGTGTCACACTACTAGGACACAAAGGTACATGACGTAGGTGCCTATTTTTTTGCCATTGCCAGATATTGTTTCCGTGCTAGTGAAGATCTCTTTCACTAACATAATACCTTGAAGCACATATTTTGGGAATCTTGGGGGGAAATTTTGCAACCCCTTGCACTATAATAAGGTATTTGTTCAGAGGTGAATCGGGTTTGCCTCTATTTTAATAAGGTTCTAGTAGAGTCTATGGCATCTATCCAATCAGTTTGTACGTGTGTGACTGACTTAAGAGCCTAGTTGACCATGCTGGCTCCTTAGGGATAATTCACCCGATCTAGACTATCATCAACACACCTCGCCCGAGTTTGGCTGTATATAAAACATAACTTTGGTTCATGTCTTTTTTATATACTGATCTAAAGGATTACTGGTTTAAGGTCATTCTCCAAGGAAGAAGCGCATTCCCTAGATAGGCCTTTCTAAAAAGTATAAGGGTGTTTAATCTAACAGATTGTGCAAGTGCACCAAAGACTCAAGACATAAGATTAATCATTTAAACCCCAAAGATTGAAATGTGAACTAAGATAATCACCCATACAAGAACAAGTGTTTAGTTTTAAAGCCCAAAGTAGGTGATGATTACTTGTTCAATTTTATTGCACCAAATTTGAAATTTTGTTTTCCTTTGTTCAATTCTTAACCTCCACGTCAATTTTAAGCACCAATATGGAAATATGAGGTTTAAGATGTTTTCATGTAGTGTTCTTTTTAAGCACTAAAATGACAAATGAATTGATTTTAGTTTCTTTGTTAAACTTCTCCTCGCCACAAGCTATCAACACACATGATTAGTAACAAAAAGCGTCTAGTTAATAATTGAAGAATAACCCACAACTCCTGAATTGTTAATACCGCTAAGACTAATTGTGACCTTGTACTTAGTTATGAAACACTTCATTGAATCAAGATATTTTTTGTATGTTTTGCTTTATTTTTATGTTGTGATGGCTAAGATGGCTCTTTGTTGCATTTGATAGTTTGTGGTCCTTCTTATGGCCACTCTTAGAGATCTAGCACCTGGGATGTATCTAGTTACCTTTTTGGTCATTCATCATAGATCAATCCTGTGAAAACATAGAGAAAACAATCAGATTCTGACAGAAAAATAGTGATGTTCAATTTGATTTGCAATAAATCTGTCAATTGTAGTAATCTTCAGTCAATTGTCGTAGAGTTATGTTAGTTGCGTTAATTTTTGATCAATTGCAGTAAATCACGTTTAACTGCGGCAAAATGTTGTTGATTGTGGCATAGATCAGTTGATTGTGGTAAACTCTATGCGATTGCAATAAAATGGTAATGATTGCAACATAGATTGGTTAATTGTGGCACAGAGCAAGAAAAAATACATGTTAATAATGATAGAAAATTATTGTGAAACCCTTACAACAATTGCGGCAATAAACCAGACGATTGCGGCAATCTTCTGTCAATCAAGGTAAAATACTAGTGATTGTGAAATTATAAGTATATCAAGAAAAACATGAAAAAAGAATTTTTCAATCCTACAACCGTTTCCAAAAGGTTATTTATGTCATCTGCAAGTGATATTCGGGTTGTTTGATTCACGTCGGGTTCACCAAAATGTACGAATGGATCAAAATATATAACACTCTCAATTACGAGGATTAGTAGCACCGATTTACAATGGAGGAAATCAATAGAATAACTACTAATAATGAAAATATGAATTAATAAAATAACAAACAATAAAGGAGGTGCACAAATGAATGCAAACCAACAAGGCTCGAATATTCTATTGTCTCTCTCTACTCCTTCTGAAATGTTGTTTGTGTTATGCTTAGTATTGGTGTGGGCAGCGTCTATGACCTGGGAGTGTCAAGAATATGATATTGAATGCTTTGATCGCAAGATGGCTTGATGCTTGAACCAATCTGACAGAGTAATGGTGCACGTGAGCTTGAAATCCTACATCCTTCAGATGGTTATGAAGGGTTTGTTATATAGAAATTGAGAATGATATGAATGGTTGGGATCAATCCCAGAGATAGGAAGATGAACAGTTGAGATCAAAGGGAACTGGAGCAGCCATCAGTAAACTCCACCTCTTCAATTGAGAGAGGAGATAGAGTTTGGTTAACTGATGAGCTAATTTTGAGTTACCTTTAGAATTGAAGAGGTGGGTGGAGTAACCCATGTGATCTGTTTAAGAGTTATCTCTTTGAACATAATTGAATATTTAATTCATTTTTGTAATTAAATTTTTCAACATATGAGATAATTGAATTCTTTTTTATTTAGAATTGCATTGTTGAATGGAATTAAATTAATTTAATTGGAAGAATTTAATTAGTAAGTTTAAATATTTCAATTTAAACTTTAGAAAATTTACTTTAATTAATTAATTAATAAAAATTAATCAATTAAGGTTAATTATTTAATTAATTAAATAAAATTAATTATTTAATTAATTCTAGAGATTTGATTAGATGAAATTGGAAATGAATTTAGAAGAAAATAGATGATTAATTAATGATTAAATAACCATTAATTAATAGATGAGAATTAGTGGTTTTAATGTAAGGTCGCAAGTATGTCCATTTTAGGGTGTCTACACTAATCCATGTATTGCATGTTTGGGTCCCAATAAAACACAAATAAAGGCCTCAAGGGTAGATCAATATTGATGATTATGTTGGATACAAGTAAGTAAAAATTGTTGTCAACATAATTTCATTCTTGGGGAATTGATGCTAAAATATGCTCTCTACATTAGGAGATTAATTTATTTGAAAATTATTGGATACTTGAAATTTTGAATTAAAATAGACATATTGTTAAGTTTTAGATTAGGATATATGACTTTTAATTTTCATTTCAAAATCTTATATATATATATATATATATATATAATCACAATATGTATACATATATTTATTATTAATATAATAACAAATATATATAAATATATATAATATGTTGATTGCCTGAATAAGACTTGTATTGTATTTTCCTTATATGCTTGTCTTTGTTTGATCTACAAATGAATATTTATATGATGGAGGCAAGTTAGTATAGAGACATGTCTCTATGAGGAGACATGTCCCTATATTAACGTGTCTCTCAATAACATAGATTGCATATTAATAAACCAATCATGTTGACCAGTTGATGCATGAAACAGTACATGCTACTAATGAAATGGTGTGGGTTAAATAACCAATATCATATGGTTATTGAACAGACCGCATATACTATGACATAACCGATATTAATCGGTAATCATAACCAATGCAACTCGGTATATATAGTATGTTAAATCAAACTGATATTAATCGGTGATAATATTGAAGCCATTTCAATATCAATAGTGATTGCTTGTGAATCGATGAACTTTGTGATCGATTAAGATATACGATCATTAATCATTTTGATCATCAAATTTATATTTGATGTTATTCGATCAATGTAATTTAATCAATCAGAAATATTAATAATATGGGAAGAGATCAATTATAATTCTCTTAAATATTAATATATGTATATGTATCAATATATATAATAATAATATCAGTTATTATTATATATATTTTGGTATGTATATATGTATGCATAATTTGATATTTTCTCATAATATTAATATGATATCTATTTTATCAAATCGAAGCTACAAACATCAACACTACCTCTTAGCTAGGGAAGATAAAATTCACATCACAATAAGTTCATAATTTGTGAAAGTTGTTCTCAAGTGAATTTCCTCCATCGGCGATTCAATCCGCAAGTTCTCAGGTGGATTGCCTCCATCGGCAATTCTATCCACAAGCTCTTACAAGATTTGGTGTGGATTGCCTCTATCGGCGATTCTATCCACAAGCTCTTGTGTGGATTGCCTCCATCCGCGATTCTATCCACAACTACATGAGCTTCAATGTGTGGATTGCCTCAATCAGCGATTCGATCCACAAGCTCTCATGTGGATTGCCTCTATCGGTGATTCTATCCACAAACTCATGAGCTTCGTATAAAATTATTTGTCATAGAATATCAAGTCGCATGATATTCTCCAAATACTCAGAGTAGTGGCCTACCAACATCAAGTCAACATGATGTCCACCAAGTACTCAAAAATTTTACAAAGATGATGAGAGCATTGGCCTACAGAATATCAAGTCACATGATATTCACCAAGTGCTCAGAGTAATGGCCTACCAACATCAAGTCAACATGATGTCCACCAAGTACTCCAAAAAAAATGTCCATAGGTAATGTGCACTTACCATAGGAACATTCATATCATCTG
>MU226334.1:140985-156254 GCA_018584345.1 Thuja plicata | reverse complement strand
TAGTATAGAGACATGTCTCTATGAGGAGACATGTCCCTATATTAATGTGCCTCTCAATAACATAGATTGCAGATTAATAAACCAATCATGCTGACCGGTTGATGCATGAAATAGTACACGCTACTAATGAAATGGTGCGGGTTAAATAACCAATATCATATGGTTATTGAACAGACAGCATATACTATGACATAACTGATATTAATCGGTAATCATAACCAATGCAACTCGGTGTATATAGTATGTTAAATCAAACTGATATTAATCGGTGATAATATTGAAGCCATTTCAATATCAATAGTGATTGCTTGTGAATCGAAGAACTTTGTGATTGATTAAGATATATGATCATTAATCATTTTGATCATCAAATTTATATTTGATGTTATTCGATCAATGTAATTTAATCAATCAGAAATATTAATAATATGGGAAGAGATCAATTATAATTCTCTTAAATATTAATATATGTATATGTATCAATATATATAATAATAATATCAGTTATTATTATATATATTTTGGTATGTATATATGTATGCATAATTTGATCTTTTCTCATAATAGTAATATGATATCTATTTTATCAGATCGAAGCTACAAACATCAACACATATAATTTAATTTGATTCTCAAAAGATATTTCAATCTCATCCTATCAGCTTGCTACGTTAAGGGGTCATGTTTTCCCTGCCAATAGAGCTAATGAGTCTTGGGATTTCAAACAACTGAAACAAACACAAGATCATCATGTTTATCTTTGAAAGTGCATCCAAGGAGTGGCTAGAAATCATGATTTTTGCATCAGGAACAACAAATAGTAGTGTAGCCCAAATTATTGCAGAGCAAGTGAAAAGCATATTTGAACAAAAATCTTGGATAATATACATACAAAATGAGACTTCTATACTAGATTTCTTCTTAAATGACAAATTAATTAATGAAATATTAAATTCAATATCTTATGTAGGAGTGCAAGATGGAAGGAGGCTTGAATAAACTTAGAGAGATATTTCCTGCAATTACACATAAATTATAATTATAAATATAATTTTTATGTGGAAATTATAGTTATACATGGATATTGAGCATTGGATTTGTTATATGGAATGTGTGATATTACTAATGTTAAAGATATATTTGAAGAGTTGTTAAAAGTAATCCCTATGTAACATAAATATACTGGTGATCTTTGTAGGTTTTATTTTTTAAATATCCAAATTTATGCAATTCATAATCTATAGAATAGATTTTTGTTTCATATAAGTTTTATTATGTTTTATATAGGCCTTTTTATATTTTTCTATGTTTATGTGTAGTATCTTACAACGAATGACTTTGGCATACAAGAGGAATTGGCTCTCAAGTCTGTTATACTTGCTAAAAAAGTTTACACCAAATCTTTCATAGTGGGTATGTTCATATTCACTTTTCTAATCTTGCTAAGAGAATGAAACTATAAGCATTTTGTTGACGGGACTTTGTGACCGGTTCTGCCAACAGGGGATAAGTTGTCACTGGGTACTGGAGTACCGGCCAACTTCTCCTATAGAGGTTTGTTGGAGAATAAATTCTCCTAGCCTCCAAGAACCTGGTAGTCGGGTCTTGATGCTGCGGGGGAGCTAAGTTGGGCAGGTGACTATTGTTCGAGGGGATAGTTGGTTTCTACTCATCACTTCTGGGGATTTCAAAAGGGGGTGAGGTTTCCTACAAGCATCTTAGATTTATCAAAGAAATCACAAAAGCTAGATCAGAGTTAGAGTAATTTTCTACTTATATTCATGCAATACGTATTCGAACATCAGCAATGCTCAAATGCAAGAAAACAACACTAAATACTAGATACACAAGGAATCAGCAATTCATATGTATTCAATAGCAAAGGGAGATAAGATCATTTAACTAAATGTAAAACACCGGAGTGAATGACATAAGAAGACATATAGCATAAAATATTTTCATTAACTTTGGAGATCAGAACAATAAATAACATAGGGCCACAAGCTGTTCTTCCTTCTTTCATTAACTTGAAATGATTCTTGCAACACTGGTGAGTACATTCATGGCTCCAGGGGAGAATTAAGCTACAAAGAACAGACTAAAAGTAAACTTCTAACTACAATGAACCTAAAAGTGATAATTTCTATTACTACTAGATAGATAAATCTTCAATTTCATCGACCCTTGTTAAGGCATAGGTCTTATTATTTATACACAAACTTTACCTAATCTACCTGTACACTTGCTAAATAAAATACAATATTTATGGCCGCTACTACCTGCACCACTTACAATCATCTCGAGATGTAGAGAGTTCTGACAAGAGGGAAGAAGAAGAAAGGGGAGAAATATAGAAGAATCATCCTAGAGAAGAGGGCCATGGTACTCATAGAATAAACTTTCTTATCTTGGTAACTTAGGCCATACGCCTCATTAATGTTGATTTTGGCTCCCTGTATTCGATGCGTGACAGGTAGTAAATGTGGGAGCGGCACCTTGGGGGAATAAGAAGATGTATGTCACAACCATCTCATCTGCTTGACCTTTCATTATCTAGATCACCTTCATTCTGAACATTATTAATTGCTAACAGCAATCAGTCGGCTTTGAATAACCTTGATGCAGATTGCTGCAAAAGAATACAAAACTGGGACCTAGAATTTTGGAGTCTGAGAGCTTATGCTCAAAGAATAACATATCTTCAAAACTTTACCCTACTGGCACAAATATCTGGAGACTGGAAGACTTCACTGTTCTTTACATTTTTGGAATGTCTCAAAAATTTGGAGAATTCCCTCCTCGTCTATCTCTTTAATACATTCTTGGCGGTCTTTGGCAGCCTCCAACTAGTCGCCCGCATCTCGGGCACCTTCCTTAAACTCTACTGCCACCTTTGCAGTGTTTTGCACTCGAAGAAAAATACAGTGAGACATGACATCTTTGTTCCATTAAAATATTTGGAGGACCATAATCATGCCACCATTATTTAATCAAATCTACTCAAAACAAAATCCACCTCAGCACATGTCTCGGTGCCAAAGGGATCGACCGCCGAAACCCTTATGATGAATTTTGCATACAAATTTAATAAATTTTGGATCACTAGGACTTTATCCTTCAAGGTTGCTACCACTTGCTTTCTCATCTGAACTTTAAGACCATGTCTGGAGTGTTGGGCCCAGAGGAACCTGAAATGTTCATCTCCCAAAATACTCATCAACGTGATGGCTTCTTCCCCAAAATTCATTATCTCTTCCAACTCACTCTTCCATTCTTCATAATTTTCTATCAACACCTCCCACTGAGAAATGATGTTGTTTACCTGGCCCATGATGTTACTGGCCTGGTTCAGGTCTAGGAGTGTCACTGTTAGGAAATTCCTTACAGGTCCTACCTTCTCAGTTACCCAATCACCCACAGCCTGCGCCTTATTCTTCATTATCCTTAGCACATTGATATCACCCTGCAATAGTAGTGTTCCAGATGTGGAGGAATTCAAAGGAATCATAGCCAATGCTTGTGTCATCTGTGCAAGAAGCTTGAGGAGATTATCATTTGTTTCTTTTTCCTCCTTAAGCTTCTCTTCTTGCTTCCCAGGGGGACTTATGTGATGGTGTACTCTGTAGCTCCTACTACTACCTCTTCTCTATCTGGGGGAGGTGTTGCTGCTACCATGATGGTATTTCCTCCTGGACCAGTCCAAATGGTTTGGAGGGTCTGGGCCTTCTTAGGCTTGTTGGCATCTTGATTCTGAGCCATCATCTCAGCCAAAGAGAGGGGCTCTTATTTTTTCTAAGGCCTTTCTCTTCCTTGATTCTACCAGCCATTATGGCAGCATGGGCGGTCTTACTGCTATGACTTGCATACTTGGGTCATCTTTGGGGGCTTGTTTTTCTTCCCTGACATTAGTGGTCACTGTGGAATCCTATTCTTTATTCCTAGGATTTCCCGCTTCTCCCACCTCAATGGTATTTACATCTGTAGTTTTGGGTTTCCCACCTTCCCTAGCACCTATGGTGTCTATGTCCATATTTTTGAGATTTTCCCCCACATCCTGCTACTGTTGAGTTCCCTTGAAATTATTTTCTAGGAAATTATCCTCCCAGGACTTATTTTGTGGAGGGGGTGAAGGTGTCTAACGAAGGTCTGACTATTGTGCTAGGGGGACCACCTTGCCGAATGTCATATCCTAGGGTAATGGGTTACCCAAGGTGTCTGGAGGCATTTGGAGCATGACAACTAAGGGTATGATTGTTCCTGAAGGTCTAGTTTCCCCAGCCATAGTCAATCACTCTACGTGTACCTACCTCTCTCTTGTCTTGATCCCTGGGACCAGTGTCTCTTCCACATCTTGTGTGTTTTCCTGTTCCTATTCTTGGGTTCCTTTTTCTAGGAAAACTTCATTTTCTTGTCCTTCCCCTTCCTTGGGGATATTCCCTACCTCTTGTGCAGTGATCTCTTCCACCACCCTCTCCACATCTTCATACAAATTTACCAAGTTGTTAGTTTGAAATATGTCATCAAAATTATTGTGCAGAGGGGAGGCTTGTAGAGGATCTTCTAGTTTGGGGGAGGAAGGGATGAGCTCCATAGGAATACTACCTGATGGTTTTGGGATTGCATCTGTGCTTGGTGGAGGATTTTTTTTTCTTTTTTTCCTTCTCCTCATTTGTGATGAGGCCCCAACATCCAAAATAGCTGCACCCTCATCCTCTATCCCTATTTCTCGACTCATGAGTGTTGCGAGTGAAGGGGAGCCTGAAGGAAGGGAAGATTACACTGGAGCGACCGTGAGACCAAGGAGAAGTCTGGCACTAATTGTTCCACCCAGCTGTCGAAATTCTTCTATCTGGGTACTAAGTTGTTCCATCAAAGGGGATAGAGCCAGGGTGGAACCGGGGCCGGGGTGCACTCTTTTTTTTTCCCCATCTCTGACTTGCCCTAATGTTCTGGAGCCAGAAGCCAACCCCTAAAAAATTGGACCATCTCAGCGAGTGCTCTTTTTACATACCCATGAAAAATATTCATGACTGCGCTTCACTATATCCTTAGTGATATCCTCTATCCTTAAAACTTTTGGGGTGTCCCAATCCACTAGAGGGAGAGTCATCTTATCAATCCCTTTGGATTAATATTTTGGGTCCTCCAAGGGCCCACTATCTGAGAAGTCCTTTGGAAAGGTTCAGAGACCAATGCACTTCATCATACCTTTTGTCATTCTCTCATAATGTAACCTCCAGACCTTGAAGTCATCCTAGCAATCCACCCAAAAATATTCCTTGTGAGGCTCATGGGGAACTAATGCCCTAGGTAATGCTTGATTTATTTTTCCTAGCAGATCAAAATTGTTCCGCACCAAGTAGAACTCTGCCAGCCCTAGACTTTTCAATTTATTGTTGGGCTCCTTGACTGCTGCAAGGCTACAAGTTTAATTCCTACAAGTGATCAGGAAAGGGATGGTGGTAACCTTCTTGAGGCCATAAAAAGTATGGACCTCAAAGATCTTTCTGTAGTATTCTATTAAAATAATCATATTCCCACAGTGTTTGAGCAATAGGTATGGCTTTCTGGATAATCCGGTCACCCAAATGTATGAATTTTGTTGAGATTGAATGAAATAATTACCTTAGGAACTTACCAAGGCTATGGCCTCCTTTGACAACTGGTAACCGGCATCTTGATTGGGTATCAAACTGTTGTAGTAAATGAAGGTATCGTTTACTCAGCAAAAATTGGGGAAGCTGGCTTCCCATTGAATATGGGGGAAATGATCCCAAGGATCACTTTGGCCGAGACCTATCCCAAGGATGCCCACTGTAAGTAAACCCTAGATTCCAGGTCTCTGTTGTGCCAGTGCCCATAGAACATAAGAAGTCATGTGGAACTTAGATGGCTCGCTGACCTTGTTCAACTGGAATTCACATGATTGGCAATAATGGTTGCCAATCAAAATTTTTCCCATTGGTGGTGATGTTGTATAGAAATTAGTACATCTAATCTGAAAAATCTTGGACATGTGTTTTCCCAAAAACCTGACATAGTAAGATGATCCCTGCTTGTATGCATTCCTTGAAGTCCATACGGGGATCGCCAACTTCATTTTCTTGTAATCCTTTTTTGGCATCTTCAGCCAGTGGGAGTTAAGGTGCTGTTGGGCAGCCTGTTGAACATTGTTGAACTATTGCAGTGATTCAAACCAAGAGATAATGATAGAATTGCAAAACTGGGGGATCCCCAGTCTCGAAGAAAAAGTGGTAGTGTCAAGGGACAATAGGGGCGTTAGGTAACCCGAAGGAAGGGAAGCAACAAGTATAACAACCCAGATGGTTGTATTTTAATGTTTCACCAGGGTGAGAATCAGCTCTGGGACTACACAGAGAAATGGAAGCAGGTGGCTTTGATTATGTCGAAGGTGACCACATTATTTACCATACTATCTTTGGTGGAATGCTAATTGAACATTATCCTTACAAGGCCCTGTAATTTGTCCCACAGTTTGACCTCTGTGTCGGTGAATTTTTATAACTTAGAATCCACCTTGGATCCCACGATGACACCATCCTTCAGACATTTTGATGTGAGTGGGAGCTTCTCTAATGCTTTCTCAGCCCTTGTCTTGGTGGCAGCTCTTGTTGAAGTAGATGGGAGTTTCAGACTTCTGGAAGGAAAAGATACTTCACACATGTTGCTTGATGATTTATTCGTAGCCTACAAGACCAAAAAACTGCTACTACAAATAATCAAATATAATAAATTCCCAGGTTCTAAATATTTCATCACCATTTCACATCTGTCCTCGAGAAGACGCTAGTTTATATCAAATTTTGGAAATGCCAAAAAAACAAAATAACTTACTTCGAATTTGATCAATACCCAGGGGTTCTGGGGATTATGGTTCATGCAAAAAATGAGATGAAGGCTTTGGGATTACGTGGAACCCAGATTCTGAAGAAACTGACCATTATCGAAATGATCAGGCAATTCACTGTACTTGACTGACATGGGTTGTCATGTGGTCATGCAATGAACAGAATAATGGTATTTATTGTGATAGTTGTCATAACATGAATGGAGTGAATGCCACTTGGGATGGTTTTAAACACTCACACATGGGGAATTAATCCTTCCATTAATCTTGAAGTGATGGGGAAGAGAGAAAGGCCACAACTTGAATAGATGAGGTGACGAATTTGAGTCTAGCGAAAACCAGGCGGGCGAGCTCAATTTTGGTCAAATGATGCAGAGGGAAAGGTGAACTTATCGCAGGATGGGTAGGAATCAAAGGAATGTACAGACCATGTACATGAAGTTATAGACAATGACACAGGAACAACATGCTATGAACACTATTAACAGGAGGCTGAAGAATGACATTTACATAGGCTACCCATAGACGCAAACAAATTTACAACTAACCTACAACCCGCTACTTACAAATTTACAGAGGCTTACAAAGGCTCATATAAATCTACAACTAGTTTAAAATATCTACCAATGCACAGAAGGCATACAACCCTCTTTCAGAGTCATCCCCCAAATGCGAGGCGACGACAAAGACCAGAACACAAAGAAAATAAAGCCCTAAATAGAAGGGACAAAGCACAAACCAAAAAAGGAAAGAGAAGGGTCAGAAGGACCTACCTAAAAACCAAAGACATGGAAGGAAGAGAACGGGAGGTTCTCTACAAATGAACATCTCTTTAAAACCCACAAACACACTGAGAACCCTGCAGGATATCTTGAAACACGCACAGGTCCAAACTCTAAATCACTATTAATCACTCAAAGAAAATCACACTCAGCTCACTGGTAAATCACACAATTCACTCTGAGGGTAAATTGTATGTGGTAAGTGTAAAAATGATAGGTGAAGCTTAATTTATATCCCTTGGATTAAAATGCACCATTCCCTTCTGCAAACGCTGATAAAAAGGCAAACCTCTAGACTCTGGGACCAGGGATCCCACACAACCACACCCTCCAACTAAAGAGGAAGTAATGACACAAGAATCCCAGGGTCCAAAATTTGGCTGGCACGAAGGAACAAAACACTCTGGGATAGGATCCCATAGTGCGAAAAACCTAAAGGAGGTGACAACAATGGTCGCACGGAGGCAAAGGCCAGAGAAAGCAAAAGGGGAAAAAAGAAACAAAAGGAAGAACCAAAAATGAAAAAAAAATGGGGACCCAACATTTTTCCAATAAAATGTAGGGACAGGTATGCAAGGCATAAAAAATGGTGACTCATGGGGATGAATGCCTTAGTTCATTTGAGAACTATAGAATATTTGGTTAGCAAACTAGGACTCATTGTTACCTAAAGCATTTCACTTGCAAGGCACAGGGTGTTTGAGAAAATATAACTCATCATGATTCAATCCTTCAATCTCTTTTCAGTTATGAAATGTGTGCTTTGGAAGAAAATCAATTTGATGATTTTTTGGAGAAACAGAGAGACGAAACTGAGTGCATCGGACCAAAATCACTATATCATGCACAATCTTCCAGATCCCAAAATTCTCTATTCTCCAATTTTTCTTTTTCTTTTTTTTTGAAGATGGGGAAGGCGGTACTCCTTTCACCATGAACCTTAAGCTTAGATAATTTCACAGTGGTACTTCTTTCACCTTGCCATCCATTTTGATTTACTAAATGGGAGAGACGTTCCAGATTTGGGATATTATTTTCATTTTTGGATATGGCCAATAACCAGTGCAATCGCTGTGCTCTCAAGGATCATACGATTACTTGTTCTTTATGATTTCTTGTTAACTAATGTCAAAACTTTTGAGATGTGAATCTGATGAATATTTCCTATAACCTTTTACCATGTGTATAAAATAACTTCATAGTGCTGACAAATGTCACCATGCTAACAAAAGATTATGGACTAACCAAAATGTGTAAGGCACCATTCCAGTGACTAGATGTCATGCAATGCATACCTGTCTACAAGAATAGAGAAACATGTCGAGAACCCAAAAAAGCAAGATACACAAAGTAAAAAAGAAACCAAAGATAGAAAAAAATAGAGAAAGGAAAATAGCCCCAGAGGGTCGTCGACTATCTACAAGGACAACACACTCCCAACGAGTGCCAGAAAAAAAAATTACAGGCAGGAATATATACATATGATACAACTTTGGGGAAAGTTACCTCCCACCATCACTTGAAGTAATGTTTGAGAAACTGTCCATTGATGGGCAGTGGAATGGCTTCTCTAGTCATGGTACTGAGGTGATAAGTGTTGGCCCCGCAGATCTCCAAGATTAAGTAAGGTCCGAGCCAGAGCCTTTGAAATTTAGTATGCTTTCCCTTCTTCTCCTAGGCTTTGTCCCACAAGAGGACTAGGTCTAACATCCAAAAGGATTTGTAATTGGTTCTTCTATCGAACCAGCATTTGACAACTACTTGGTGACACACAAAATGTGCAAGTGTCGCGTCTCTTTGTTCTCCCATTTTTACCAGGTTCAAGAGGTGAACCTCCACAACGTTATCCCGAGTGTGAATTCCTACATGAACTAAAAAATGGGAATTTGTAATTTTATTGGGAATATAGGATTCTGGCCATAAATTAGGTGAAATGGAGAAGTTCCTAGGGTTTTCTTAATTCTGATGTGATCTGTCCAAAGGGTGAACTTGAGTTTCTAGTGCCAATCCTAGGGATTCTTCTCTATAAAAATTTTTACTACTTCCAGTAGGTTTTATTGGTGGATTTGGCGATGCCCTTACCCTGGGGATAATAGTTGCTTCAAAATTTTAAGGTGATCTTTCTCTGATAGGTCCATTCTAAAAGTTGTGTTGAATAAAATTCTGGACCATTGTCACATACGATAGCAAAAGGCATTCCAAATCTTGTGACGATGTTCTCTTCCAAGAACTTGATGACTACATCCATAGTATTGTTTTTGCATGGGATTTCCTCAGACCACCAGGTACAGTAATCGGTAGAAGTTAAAATGTACCAATGGTTAGTGGATGAGTTGGGGTTTATTTCCACAATAAATTTGAATGCCCATTGGGCGAAGGGTCAAACCTCAAAGACTAGTTGTCAAGGCATCACAGGGTTCCGCTCATGAGAAGCAGTGGTTTTATAGGTATGGCACTTCCTTACATGAGCATGAATGTCTTTCAAGATAAAGGGCCAATAATATCTAGCCTGGATAATATAATGGGTGGTGGCATCAGCTGAGCCATGCTTAGTTCCATACTGCTTGTGGAATTCCTCTATCATCTTGGCAGCTTGGTCTCTGTCTATGCATCGGAGATCATTCCCTCAAAATTATTGTGGAAAAGCATCCCATTTTCTATCATGAAGTGGGCACTTTTTAGTCACAAGGCACAACAATTTGTTAGGAGGGAGCCCCTTTGGGCACTGGTTGTTGAGTAATAGGTACACCAAATTGGTATACCACAGACCTTGAGTGATGGACTCCACAATGTAAGTTTGGCATTCGATGTTTGGAGTGGCCTCTGTCATTTTTTTACATAGTCCTTGGCCTCAGCCTATTTTCATCAGTTGCATTTCAAGATCATATTTTTGTGGGATGGCCATCCATTTCCCCCACCATTTTCTAGTTCACTCTGTAGTAATAAAGACTTGACAGCCTGGTCCAAGATAATGGCATGCACTTTTCTCTAAAGAATGTAGTGCTGGAATTTCTTCACGGCCCAGACTAAAGAAAAGGCCTATTTTTCTAATGGTGTGTACTAGACTTCGGCTTTCTTAAAGGGGGAGCTCATGAAAGAAATAATTTATTCCTCTCCCTCAACTTTCTGGGGTAAACCTGTAGCAGCAGAGTGTAGCAAAGAGAAGGAATAAATGTGGAATGGGAGGGAATAGTTCAGACTTTCCAAGACTAGGGCTTCCACTATAGTTTTCTTGATTTGGGAAAACACTTGCTTTGCTTCAGAACTCCACTCAATCTTAGTATCTTTCTTCATCATATCATTGAGTGGTTTGACAATCTCAACGAATCTAGTAATGAACCGCCTGACAAAGTTTATCTTCCTAAAGAAAGATCTCATTTCCTTCTTAATGTTGAGCATTTGTAAATTTAGCAATACTTCTACTCTCTCAGGGTCAATGGATATCCCTTTCTTAGAGACTATATGCCCAAGAAATTTCCCTTTAATGACCCTAAATATACACTTCTTGGGGTTAAGGGAGATACCATACCGACAACATCTATCACAGATCTGAGCGAGGTGGGTAGGATGATCACGCCTTTCCTAGGAAAAGACCATTAAATCATCCATGTAGATAATTATACATTTATTAACCATACCTTTGAATGCAATATCCATGGCCTTTTGAAATGTGTCCCTAATTTTAATTAGGCCAAAAGACATTCTCTGGTATGAAAACATCCCCCACTTGGTGGTGAACACCATTTTAATCCTATCTTCAAATTAAACCATGACTTAGTTATACCTGGAGTACCCATCTAGAAAGGACATCATTTCTGAACCATTTACAATTTGTAACACCTCATCCAGCGAAGGGAGAGGGTGATTATCCTTCTTGGAGGCTTTGTTCAGGTTGCATAAATCCACACATAGGTGAATCTCGCCAGTCTTTTTGCATACGGGGACAAGGTTGGCCACCCATGTGGTATGCCAGATAGGAAAGATGATCCAGACTAATAGTAATTTCTGAACCTCCTGGTGGATCAGTGGTTCGATCAAAGGGTTTATCGGTCTCTATTTCTGCCAGAAAGGTTTAGCATCTGGTTTCAGGGGGATGGTGTGTGTCATGATAGATGTATCATAATTTTTGAGATCTTCATACTCCCATGCGATAACATCAATATATTCTTGGAGAACCGCGAGAATCTTCTCCTTCACCTTTGGGGAGAAGGAGGTACCAATGTGGACAAACTTTTCTTCATCATCTTTACTGATGTTAACCATTTCATATTTTCCTCCTTCGGAGGAGGATGATACCTTGTCTCAACCCCGAGGGTCTGAATTAAAGATTCATTCTAGAGCGACCATCCCCTTAGGAATGGTTTTGGTTGGTAGCTAAATGATCCCATCATCTTCTTCCCATTTCCTAGTATCGTCATGATTGGTTTCTTCCATGATCTGGTCTTCAAAGATGCCAACATTTTCCATGAAGGCCAAAATGTGCTAGTCATCTTCGAAAACCTAAAAGTGTGTTATATTGTTCAGGATGGACGGGGTGGGTGTTGGAAATATTGCTACAATGTAGACAATTGTTATTTTTTCATTGATGTCAAACCTTAACTGGTGAGACTATTGTTGTATGTTTGAGTACCTTATCCATTGATTGATGAAGATTTGAAAGATTGGGATAACAAGAAGACCAAGGAAATGGTTGAGTTATGAGTATACACCAGGGTACTTGATCATTTGGCACTTTGGAAAAGTGATACGTTGTTTATCTATCACTGATAGTTCACTAGAAGGTCAATGTCGAGAAAAGCAAGGTTTATGTCGATAAAAGTGAAAGGTGATGCCGAGAAAAGAAAAGATGATGTCGAGTGCCAGTGAAATGCTGAGGGAGACAGAGAAAGTTGAGCAGAAATATTTTGTTAATTGATGAGATTTGAGATCTATGGCCGACATAGTTGATTTTATTGGGATATGCATTGTTAATTAATATTGGTCCACACTCATTTAATGCAAGGGAAACCGTTATTAGTGCATGGATTCAATGTTTAATTAATGACTGTATTGGTGAAGTAAATTAAATGTAATGATGGAAAGATTCATTGGATCTGACCTAACCTAAGATCTATGATCTTGATTAAGCGGAAAAAGATTTATCTGACCTAGATGAAGAGGTATAATATAACCTACTATGGTTATTGTTATAGTATCCAAGGGAGGAGAAGTTGAATGTAAAAGTATTGCATGGTTAATTGACTGATTGGTAAAAGACCTAGCAGAGAAGGCGGAGTAGAGAAGTGAAGTGATTGCTTGATGGATTTCCAAGAAGATCTCAAGTTTGAGATGAAAATGGAGGCCACTCAGTGAATTAGGATTAGAGCTGAAATTGCATCTGGATTTGCAAAGTAATTTGTATGTATCAGATCACACCTACTGATTACTTTCTAACCATTGTATCAATTCAAATCCTTTAACCAAGTTGACCTAACAGTCATTGTATAAATCCTTTGAACAAGGTGACATTCAGATTGGAATGTTCTAAGTCCTCTAATAAGGCCACTCCTAATAGGGTAATTAAATCCTTTAACCAAGTCACATTTGACAGTATGTTTTGTAACCTTTAACAAGGTTGGCTCCTAACAGGGCATCACTTCAGAAGAGTGAAATTTTGGTAGCATGTTACTAGTGGTTTTTCCCATATTGGGTTTCTGCGTTAAATCATGGTGTTAAAATGTGTGAATGTTATTGTTGTGTTTTACTGTTAAGTTTCTACAAGCTTATTTCATTAGTATAGTAAACTACACACTTTTATTGTTTATTGTTGTCGAGAAGATCTGAGTTGTTGAAGTTGGTTTAAAGTTTTATATGGGCACATCTAGACCTGAGGATAACAGATTCACCCCCCCCCCCTCTTAGTTNCCTGAGGATAACAGATTCCCCCCCCCCCCCTCTTAGTTATTTTTAATTCATCCTAACAATTGGTATCAGAGCACTTGTTCTCTTGAATAAGTTTGAAGGTACTTGGAGATAAAGATCAAGATGTATAAAAGGGATGGACCGAAGATTAACAAGGAAAACTTTCCTGTGGAAAAGTTTGATGAAACTTCACTTGGTTGGTATTGGTGATTCTGCTAAATGACATATTGAAATAGAATATGTAGCCCCTACTGGAGTTCTGAATGTTGCACAATTAAGAGAAAAGCATGAACATAATCAAGCAATGTTGTAACTTGTATCATCTTTGAACTATCATGAATTTGAGGACATCAAGGATTGTACAAGTGCAAAGCAGATGTGGGATTCCCTTGCAACCATTTATGAAGGTGATACGAATGTACTAAGAGCCAAATCTAAGAGCTTGATAGGTAAGTTTGATGATTTAAAAATACAAGAAGGAGAAAATATAGTGCAATATTATGATAGGATAAAGGAGTTATAAATGCTATTATAGGAGCTAAGGGAACCATTGATGATGACACTATCATGAGAAAGGTACTGAGAACACTTCTTCCTATTTATTATATTAGAGTATTTTCAATTCAAGAACTGAGATATACTCCTAATAAAAATTTGACTCTGGAAAGTTTGGTAGGAAAACTTACTACATTTGAGATGTCAAATTTTGACAACTACACTCCACAAGCTGTTGAATCTGCATTCAAGTCACAGATGGTCTTCAGAAAATCAAGGAAAGGAAAGAAATGAAATGTGTGGACAGTGATAGTGACACTTCATATGATGATCTAGAAGAGCTTGAGGAACTTATGGCAAGGAGACTAGCTAGAGGAAAAGGAAAATTCAAAGGTAAACTTCATATTATTTGTTTTTCTTGTAACAAAGTTGGTCATATTTCTACTAGATGTCCTGAAAAGAATGAGAAAGATGAAAGAAGAGACAGCAAGTACAAAGACAAAAATGATGGTCGAGACTACATAAAGTACAAGGATTACAAAGACAAAGGTAAGAAATCTTGTTATATAGCTGAAGAAGCTTCTGACAGAGAATCTCATAAATCTGATGAAAATGATATAGAAGTTGTGTATGTTGCAATAAAAGATGATTCTGATGATGATGAGAAAACTATACTAATTTCTTATATGAGTAAAGGTGATTGTTGGATTATTGATAGTGGTTGTTCACATCACATGACTGGCGATAAGGACAAATTTGAAACCTTAGATCAATGTAAAGGTGGATATTTTAAGTTTGGTAATGATACACCTTGTAGAGTTAAAGGGAAAGGATCAATTCAATTGACTAGCAAGATTAGATGTGATGATGTATACTGGGTTGATGATCTTAAGTATAATTTGTTGAGTGTTTCAAAATTGAACACTTCTGGTTACAGAGTTGAATTCCATCACAGGAAAGTAAATATCTATGATGCCAATGGATAATTAGTTGGAGGTGGTGAGAAAACAAAAGGTAACTTGTTCTATCTAGATTTAGCTGAAGAGACATGCATGTTTGCATAATATAATGATGTTTGGTTATGGCATAAGAGGCCATGTCATGTTAACTTTGATAACTTGGTAAGCATAAGTAAATTGAAAAAGGTTAGAGGGCTGCCTAAGTTAAAGAAACTTGAGAATGCAATGTGTAAGCAATGTCAATTGGGCAAAATGACTAAATCT
>MU226334.1:99332-140899 GCA_018584345.1 Thuja plicata | reverse complement strand
GTAGATGACTACTCTAGGATGATGACTGTTATGTTTCTCAAAGAAAAATATGATGCATTTCAGTTATTTAAGTGGTACTTGGAAAAATTTGAAAAGGAAACAGGTAAGAGTCTGAAATGTCTGAGATTTGACAGAGGAGGTGAGGTCATTTCTAATGAGTTTAATAGGTTCTACAATGACCAAGGGATAAAAAGATAGATGTCAGCACCTAGGACACCACCACAGAATGGTATAGCTAAAAGAAGAAATCGATCTATCATGGATTGTTCCAGATCATTAATGATGGAGAAAAATGTTGCACAAAAATATTGGAGAGAAGTTGTGAGTACATTTGTTTACACCTTGAACAGAGTACAAGTCAAGAAAGGTACAAATTCTACACCTTACGAGCTATGGTATGGACATGCACCTACTGTAAGTTATTTTAAAGTCTTTGGGAGTAGATGTTTATACTGAAGGATAAAAGAAATGGTAAACTTTATGCTAAAGGAGAAGAAGGCATATTTCTTGGATATTCTACTAAGAGTAAGGCATACAAATGTTTGAATTCTAATACTAACAAAATTGTGGAAAGTGAAAATGTTAGAATTGATGAATATGCAGAAAGAAATGAAGTTGAAAGCATGATTGATCCTGAAAGTTACAGATCATTCACCTATCCTGAAGAGGAGGATTCTAACAAAACTAAAAATGAAGTTTCCGAACAACAGTCTACACCTGCCGAGACACTGAACAGAATTGTTGGGCAATAGGAGGTGACTACCGAGCTATCTGATGGAGATGTTGAGTCACAGTTTCACCCTAAACTGAACTTGAATGATCAAACTAAAGCTGAAAAAGAGCCTACTTTGGGAAAATACGTAAGAAGGCACCATAAACCTAATCAAATCATAGGAGCAAAGGATTCTACAATTATGACAAGAGGAAAATTAAGAGAAGACACATGTTTTCTATGTGATTTTGAGCCTAAGATAGTAAAAGATTCTTTGGACAATGAAGACTGGATTCAATCCATGAATGAAGAGATAGACTAGATTGAAAAGAACAAGACATGGACACTAGTACCGAGACCTGAAAACAAAAATGTAATTGGTACAAAGTGGGTATTCAAAAACAAGCTAAATGAACATGGAGAGGTGGCAAGGAATAAATCAAGACTGGTATGCAAAGGGTATGCACAAGAGGAAGGAATTGACTATGGAGAGACATTTTCCCCAGTTGCAAGATTGGAGGGTGTAAGAACTCTACTTCCATATACAGCCTACAAAGGATTTAAAGTTTATCAAATGGCCGTGAAGTCAGCATTTCTAAATGGTATATTAGAAGAGGAAGTATTTATTGAACAAGCTGATGGATTTATTGACCCAAGTAAGAGGAACATGGTTCGCAGAATGTACAAGGCATTATATGGACTGAAACAAGCGCCCAGAGCATGGTATGAAAGATTGCACAATTACTTGATGAAGATTGGATTTGAAAGAACAAATGACAACAACAATATGTATTTGAAAATAGAGCAAGGTAAAGGAATTTTATTGGCTGAAATTTTTGTTCATGACATCATATTCAGTGGACAAGATATGATATGTAAAGTATTTTCAAAAGAGATGTAAACTAAATTTGAAATGTCTATGGTTGGTGAGATAAAATTCTTTGTTGGTTTAAAAATACATCAAATGAAGAATGGTATCTATATTACTCAATCAAAATATATCAAGGAGATACTGAAAAAATTTGGTATGGAAGATTCAAAACCAGTGAGTACACCCATGGCTACTGGAGAGAAGTTGACAAAGAATGATGATACCAAAGAGGTAAATCAAACACTGTACAGATCAATGATTGGTAAGTTGAAATATGGTGTACACAGTAGACCTGATATTGCATTAGCAGTTGGAATTGTTGCTAGATTTTTTGCTAATCCAAAAGAGACACATATAATGGTAGTGAAAAGAATTCTGATATATTTGAAAGGTACAGAAGACTATGGGCTATATTACAAAAGGAATGACAAGTTTGAACTCAGAGTCTATATTGATTCTGACTAGGCTGATAATGTTGATGATAGAAAAAGCACCACGGGAGGAGCATTTCTTTTAGGGAAAAGATTAGTTTCCTGGACAAGCAAGAAACAAAATTGCACCTCACAATCTACAGTTGAAGCCAAGTATAGGGCAGCAGCAGTTAATTGTGCAAACATTGTGTGGTTGAAGATACTACTGAAAGGTATGAAGGAAGAGATCACAAAACTAGTTTTCATATATTTTGATAACATGAGTGCCATTAATATTTCCAAAAATCTTGTAACGTACTCTAAGACAAAACATATAGCTATCAAGTATCATTACTTGAGGGAGCTAGTTCAGAAGAAGGAAGTGAGACTGGAATATGTGAACACTCAGGAACAGTTGGAAGACATATTTACAAAAGCATTACCCAAGGATGCTCATGAGTATCTAAGAGGTAAATTGGGGGTGAGTCCCCTAGTAGAGGCTAACTAGTGTTGAATGGTACAGTTGCATGAAATGTTTTAATTAGAACACTTGACACATTGAGGCACAGTAAGTCATATTTTTAGGATGCTGCCTAAAACTGTGAAGTAGAAGACAAGAACAGAAAAGAAGATTAGTCATACACAAAGATGATAGGAACAACATGATACAAAGATTAGAATAGAAGAATCTACATACTGAAGATGTCAACATCTTTGGCATTGATGTCAAAGAGGGAGATTATTGCTAAAACAACATATACAAGGGAGATATTACTGAAAGAGGGAGCTGAATAGTAACAGAAAACATTTTTAGTCTGATTATAGACACAGAGGGAGTTAGAATGAAGCTAAAGACATTAATGAAGATTTGTTCATATCAGGACCACAGGCACTTTTCTGGATTGTATGGTAACTTTGGTTGGAAATTATTGTTTTATAGTTTAGTGTTGTCGTCAATGCCAAAGAGCGGGATTTTTGGAAAGATTGCTACAATGTAGACAATTGTTATTTTGTCATTGATGTCAAACCTTAACTGGTGAGACTATTGTTGTATGTTTGAGTACCTTATCCATTGATTGATGAAGATTTGAAAGAATGGGATAACAAGAAGACCAAGGAAATGGTTAAGTTATGAGTATACACCAGGGTACTTGATCATTTGGCACTTTGGCAAAGTGATACGTTGTTTTTCTATCACTAATAGTTCACTGGAAGGTTGATGCCAAGCAAAGCAAGGTTGATGTCGAGAAAATAAAAAGGTGATTTCGAGCAAAGAAAATATGATGCTGAGTGCCAGTGAAATGTCGAGGGAGACAGAGAAAGCTGAGTAGCAGTATTTTGTTAATTGATGAGATTTGAGATCTATGGCCGACATAGTTGCTTTTATTGGGATATGCATTGTTAATTAATATTGGTCCACACTCATTTAATGCATGGGAAACCATTATTAGTGCATGGATTCAATGTTTAATTAATGACTATATTAGAGAAGTAAATTAAATGTAATGATGGAAAGATCCGTTGGATCTGACCTAACCTAAGATCTAAGATCTTGATTAAGCAGAAAAATATTTATCTGACCTAGATGAAGAGGTATAATATTACCTACTATGGTTATTGTTATAGTATCCAAGGGAGGAGAAGTTGAATGCAAAAGTATTGCATGCTTAATTGACTGATTGGTAAAAGACCTAGCAGAGAAGGCTAAGTAGATAAGCGAAGTGATTGCTTGATGGATTTCCAAGAAGATCTAAAGTATCAGATGAAAAATCGAGGCCACTCAGTGAATTAGCATTAGAGATGAAATTGGATCTAGATTGGCAAAGTAATTTCTATGTATCAGATCACACCTGTTGATTACTTTCTAACCATTGTATCAGTTCAAATCCTTTAACCAAGTTGACCTAACAGTCATTGTATAAATCCTTTGAACAAGGTGACATTCAAATTGGAATATTCTAAGTCCTCTAAGAAGGCCACTCCCAATAGGGTGATTAAATCCTTTAACCAGGTCACATTTGACAGTGTGGTTTGTAACCTTTAACAGGGTTGGCTCCTAACAGGGCATCACTTCAGAAGAGTGAAATTTTGGTAGCATGTTACTGGTGGTTTTTCCCATATTGGGTTTCCAAATTAAATCATAGTGTCAAAATGTGTGAATGTTATTGTTGTGTTTTACTGTTAAGTTTCTACAAGATTATTTCATTAGTATAGTAAACTGCACACTTTTATTGTTTATTGCTGCTAAGTAGATCTGAGTTGTTGAAGTTGGTTTAAACTTTTATATGGGCACATCTGGACCTAAGGATAACTGATTCACCCCCCTCCTCTCAGTTATTTTGAATTCATCCTAACAGTGAGGACCATTTCAACAGAGAATATCTAGAGCCGAGAACCAGCCATCGGCTCAAGGGTACTGGCAGACACAGCGAGGGCATTTGGAATATAATTACATTTCTAGGGGATAAGTTTGATGTCAAAAGCATCAAAGTCTTTGATTAGGCTCCATGTTAGATTGTGATATGCGGCCATCCTTTTATCGTGACATGTATATTGGTTCTAGATTCATTTTACAATTACCTCTAAATCACCCATTACTTGGAGGCGAGTGATCCCTTTTCTCAAAGTGAACAAGATTCCAAGGACTAAGGCCTTGTACTCTGTGACATTGTTGGTGCAGGCAACCTACAATCTATAGGATGCAAGGAAGGATTGTAGCACAGATTGGTTAATTGCGGCACAGAGCAAGAAAAATTACTTGTGAATAATGATAGAAAATTATTTCAAAACCCTTACAACAATTGCGGCAATAAACTAGATGATTGCCGCAATCTTCCATCAATTGATTTAAAATACCACTGATTGCAAAATTACAAGTATATCAAGAAAAACATGAAAAAATAATTTTGCAATACTACGATCATGGCCAAAAGGTTATGTATGTCATCTTCAAGTGATATTCGGGTTGTTTGATTCACGTTGGGTTCACCAAAATATATGAATGGATTGAAATATGTAACACTCTCAATTACAAGGGTTAGTAGCACCAATTTGCAATGGGGGAAATCAATAGAATAACTACTAATTAATGAAAATATGAATCAATAAAATAACAAGAAATAAAGGAGGTACACAAATGAATGAAAACCAACAAGGCTTGAATCTCCTATTGTCTCTCTCTACTCCTTCTGAAATGTTCTTTGTGTTATGCTCAGTATTGGTGTGAGCAGTGTCTATGACTTGGGAGTGTCGAGAATATGACATTGAATGCTTTGATCGCAAGATAGCTAGATGCTTGAACCAATCTAATAGAGTAATGGTGCACGTGAGCTTGAAATCCTAGATCCTTCAGATGGTTATGAAGGGTTTGTTATATAGGAATTGAGAATGATATGAACGGCTGGGATCAATCCCAAAGATAGGAAGATGAACGGTTGAGATCAAAGGAAAATAGAGAAGCCATTAGTAAACTCCACCTCTTCAACTGAGAGAGGAGATAGAGTTTGGTTAACTGAAGAGATAATTTTGAGTTACCTTTAGAACTGAAGAGGTGGGTGGAGTAACCCATGTGATCTGATTAAGAGTTATCTCTTTGAACATAATTGAATATTTAATTCATTTTTGTAATTAAAGTTTTCAACATGTGAGATAATTGAATTCTTTTTTATTTAGAATTGCATTGTTGAATGGAATTAAATTAATTTAATTGAAATAATTTAATTGAAATAATTTAATTAGTAAGTTTAAATATTTCAATTTAAACTTTAGAAAATTTACTTTAATTAATTAATTAATAAAAATTAATCAATTAAGGTTAATTAATTAAATAAAATTAATTATTTAATTAATTTTGGAGATTTGATTAGATGAATTGGGAAATGAATTTAGAATAAAATAGATGATTAATTAATGATTAAATAACCATTAATTAATAGATGAAAATTAGTGTTTTTAATGTAAGGTCACAAGTATGTCCATTTTAGGGTGTCTACACTAATCCATGTATTGCACCTTTGGGTCCTAATAAAACACAAATAAAGGCCTCAATGGTAGATCAATATTGATGATTATGTTGGATACAAGTAAGTAAAAATTGTTGTCAACATAATTTCATTCTTGGGGAATTGATGCTAAAATATGCTATCTACATTAGGAGATTAATTTATTTGAAAATGATTGGATACTTAAAATCTTGAATTAAAATGGACATATAATTTAATTTGATTCTCAAAAGATATTTCAATCTCATCCTATCAGCTTGCTACGTTAGGGGGTCATGTTTTCCCTTCCAATAGAGCTAATGAATCTTGGGATTTCAAAAAACTGAAACAAACACAAGATCATCATGTTTATCTTTGAAGTGCATCCAAGGAGTGGATAGAAATCATTATTTTTGTATCCAAGGAACAACAAATAGTAGTGTAGCCCAAATTATTGCAGAGCAAGTGAAAAGCATATTTGAACAAAAATCTTGGATAATATAGATACAAAATGAGACTTCTATACTAGATTTATTCTTAAATGATAAATTAATTAATGAAATATTAAATTCAATATCTTATGTAGAAGTGCAAGATGGAAGGAGGCTTGAATAAACTTAGAGAGATATTTCCTGCAATTACGCATAAATTATAATTATAAATATAATTTTATGTGGAAATTATAGTTATAGATGGATATTGAGCATTGGATTTGTTATATGGAATGTGTGATATTACTGTTAAAGATATATTTGAAGAGTTGTTAAAAGTAATCCCTATGTAACATAAATATACTGGTGATATTTGTAGGTTTTATTTTTTAAATGTCCAAATTTCTGCAATTCATAATCTATAGAATAGATTTTTGTTTCATATGAGTTTTATTATGTTTTATATAGGCCTTTTTATATTTTTCTATGTTTATGTGTAGTATCTTACAACGAATGACTTTGGCATACAAGAGGAATTGGCTCTCAAGGCTGTTATACTTGCTAAAAAAGTTTACACCAAATCTTTCATAGTGGGTATTGTCATGCCCCGCTAGGGAACCCGAGAGGACAAGCCAACTAACTACTAAGAGATGTGAATATATATATTTTTTAAATGAAATATTATAACTAATCTAAGTCCTCTGAAGTTCCCTAACACCACTATTACAGAAACATAATCTAATCTATTCATTTACCCATTAAGGCGGTGATTGATTAATATAAGTTTGCAATTCATTCCTTTACTCTTAACATTAAGTTACATGTATAATCTTGTCATCAATCCTAATATTTTAGCATGCATCCATGTGAGTTATCCTTTACTAAAATTATGTCATTATTTACACTATTCATTAAGCGTTCAGGTGAAAGATAGACATTTGATGGATATGCAATGCCCTATATACTTTATTATTTCATACACATTTGTGAAACATAGTAACCATAATCCAATATTGAATTCTATAGCTATTTATTCATAGATTCATTAACTCATAATATTTTTCCACAACCATACATCAAGAGATAGCACATTCATTCATAAATACATTATTTCATACTAAGTCTAAGAGCATTTCTTGGATACCAAAAGTAATAAAAGATACATGAATAAATACCCTAAACAATTATCTTTTCATATTGATAACATATAATGTTTACCCTTTCCTTTTTCCTAGATCTACCCATTCCCTTATACATTTCTTTGAATTACATTGATATACATCATATCATAAAATCCAATGATTTAGAAGAGATTTATTTTACAAGAATGCACATGCATAAGCACAACTTTACATATACAATAAGAAGTCTTCAAAATTGGAAATCCAGAAGGAACAGGAGCCAAGAATATCCATCATACCGCAAACAGAACCTCGATATAAAAATATTAACCACCCAACCACATGGATCCAAAAATATTCCACTCCCCCATGCTAGGAGACAGAGACCAAGGTCCACGCAAGAAGGTAACAATTAGGATACCCTAAGGTGATGGTGGCCCTTCCCAAAACATAACACAATAGAAAACACAAGAAGATCAAAAAGATATAAATAACATTGGTATGTACTCTAAGACATGCTAGGTGAGTGTCATCATATAGCCCTCACCCCTTGGGTTACCCTGGTTAGCCACTCTGGGCCTCGGCCCCCAAGTAGGCACATGCGGAATCGAACATCTCTCATAGGGACGAGACTGTCTGATTGTGCTATCACAATAGCACCTTCTCCCACTCCCATTCATAGCCTTTACTAGCACTACTAGCATGGGTGATGCTTATCTTAGTTAATGTGTATTTCCCTTCCCATAAATTATTATTGTTATCACTAGATTAAACAACTCCACAGTGGGTTACCCTGGTACTAGCCACTTAGGGCCCTGGTCATCCACCGTGAGCCACTCACCTAGTGTTCTTAGGTTCCCTACCTTTAGAAAACATAAAAATGGCATAATAGACCCACATAATAATCCATAGGAAGACATAATAATGTCACAACATCAAACAGTTTAGTTTAGGAACGCACTAGTTGTCCTGAATCCTTTGGACAACTCTAAACCACAATCGAATACATAGATAGTTAAAACCCAACCACATTGCATCAAATGCATCACAAGGGATTCTCAACAACATAATAACATCATGAAACTCATAAAAACATAAATTATAACATCATAGTAACCTAGGATTGGGTTTAGGGGATCACTGATTGACCCTAATCCACCAGACAGCCCTAAACCCTAATCTGACATTCAAGATGGTAGATAACACATAAGAAGACATCAAAATGCACCAATCATAAATTATTATGAAAAACCCATATAACCAGTTCCTTTTGGTACCAACTCAAACCAAAAAACATCATAAAAAGATCATATTGTAGAAAACTTGATGATTCCTGAAATTGGCTAAGTTTGAAATTTCCTACAACCTTCAAAATCTAGAATCTTTATTTGAACTCCTAGGAGGCTAAAACCACTCTCAAAAATCCTAGAAGGTATTACATAAAATGTAACTTAAATTATAAGTAATTAAAAGTATGTAGCTTATACTTAAATGTTACATTTTATGTTCCGCCCTAAGGCTGAGATCGGACTGAGACCACCCTAACCCTAATCAGGGTTCCCAAAATTATCCCAAACTCTTAAGAGGGTTCCAAAAGATCCTAAACATAAAACCATATGAAAAATAAGTGTGCTACAAGTTTAAACACCCCCTAGAGTCAACCCCGAGTCAATATGACACCCTGAGCCCTTCTCAAAACCCTAAAAAATAATCTGGAAGAGTCCTGCATAGGTGGTAGCCCAAGCTACATAGGTGATCATAAAGATGTGTAGGTGGAAACCCTAAGCTGCACAGGTGGTCATGCAAGTTGCGCAGGTGGAGTCTAGAACTGCACAGGTAGTAAAATTTTGTGCATCTCAGAGGTAGCAACTGGCAGATTAGCCTTTTGGGTAAAACTGGGTAAGATGGCGGTTTGGAAAGCAGAATTAGAGAGATACCTAGTTGATATCCCTCTGTTCTCCTTCCAAAACAACCCTCAAACCCATCCTACCTTCAAGGTATGTCTGTTCTATTCCCGCCACTATATGCAAGGTAAAGAAGGATAATCTCAAAACATATTATTATAACAAGGGAGAGAGAGAGTACTACAACTCACAAGCATCAAAGGATGGAGACAACTCATAAATAAGGACAGATGACATGAACACATACTATCATTACCCATCATGAAGATAGTCATCAACTTTTCAAAAATACAAGAAAGCAACATAGCATTACAACCATTGAAGATTTCCTCTGACCTAATATAACACTAGCAGACAATAAAACACATACATCAAGCACAACTTTCATATGAAAAGGATTCTCTTTCTGGGTAGAGCCTACTTGGAATCCTGCAGAGAAACCTTTGAAGAAGTTCTCAGCCCACTCCAGCCAATTCCAACTTCTTCAATTTTTTAAATCATAGAGTTTTCCTCCGAATGCCACCACCAACTTTCTCAATATTCTATGGTTGTATGTCAATTTCCTATCTCCTTCCTCCCCCGTTACTTTCCAAATCTCCTTACATAAATATGTTGTAGGATTGGTTGTACGGTAATTTTCAACCGATGCAACCATCCACAACTATCTTTTGGTTATTTTTTTGGACTATATTAGTTTTTAGATAAATTAATGTGTAAATAGTTTCCCAGGAATGCTTTGGTTAATTTACCACCTTTGTTTTAATTTCATTCTTTAAGTAAATTCTTTTTATTTTTTTCTTTCTTTCACTTTAGACAAAGATTAGTTACTTTCCTCCTTTAAAGGAATAATTATAGATCTAGTTATAATTTCACATAATAGTTAATTCCTTACTTAAAAACAAAATGCACATAATAAATAAATACATAAACACACACACATATTAAACATTTATATAAGCATATTTATATAACCATATATATAGATATATGCATATGTGTGCACCCATATACCTATGTGTATATATATCCATGCAAATATTATTATTATAATCATGCATTACTACATACATAAGAAAAGGGTTATTACCATGCATTTAATTCCATAATACCATCAAATTATTACTAACTAGTAGTCCAACCACAAAAAAATATTCACCTAGTCCTAGGGACTATAATGAATATCCATAATGATCAAATACTACGCATCTATAAATAGACATCAATCCACAATCAAAGGACAAATCCCAAAAAGACCCAACTCAAGAGCAAGGATCAGGGCTAGGCTTTGTCTTGCGGGACCTGGTACGGTCTCTGTAACAACAACAAAGATCGAGGATTTTGGGGCACGCTCAGACCTATGAAGCTAGGTGAATTTGATACCTAGTACCTGCAAGCCTACATCATAGAGAAGAAATAAATGTGCATCGATGTACATATAAAATAAGACATTGCAGACAGACGATTGGGATCAATACATCATGTAGAGCTCATCCATGTGAGTAACTACGACTTCGTCCTAAATCATGAAAACACATCATGCATATATACACGCACACAAAGAATGTAAAATTATCATAATGAGGGTTAGAATTTGAGCATTGGGTTAGTCAATAATCAATACTAATAATAAATCACCATAATCATAATAAATATCCTAAATCATTAAGTGACATACAAGATTCATCGAAAGTAGCTTTAATAGAAGAATATGTCTATATCCATCCAGCACATAAGATCCTAACTATGTTCAAAAAGGTATTGAAGGTCCTTTATACATACATGGAGACAACCTATACATAAATGATACCTTCAGTCAATATGTCTGATATTATAATTCTCAAGTACAAGCTGACAAAATTATTATAAACAACTTACAGGAAAACAAGTATTAATCTATAAGGAAACATCTAAAGATCTTACTTCATTCAAAAAAAAATTGTATTAGGTTAGAGGGGTATTACAAGTATGTTCATATTCACTTTTCTAATCTTGTTAAGAGAATGAAACTATAAGCATTTTGTTGACGGGACTTTGTGACCGGTTTTGCTAACAGGGGATAAGTTATCACTAGGTACCAGAGTACCGGCCAACTTCGCCTATAGAGGTTTGTCAGAGAATAAATTCTCCTAGCCTCCAAGCACCTGGTAGTCGGGTCTCAACATTGTGGGGGAGCTAAGTTGGGTAGGTGACTATTGTTTGAGGGGATAGCAGGTTTCTACTCATCACTTCTGGGGATTTCAAAAGGGGGTGAGGTTTCCTACAAGCATCTTAGATTTATCAAAGAAATCACAAAAGGTAGATCAGAGTTAGAGTAAGTTTCTACTTATAGTCATGCAATACATATTTGAACATTAACAATGCTCCAATGCAAGAAAACAACACTAAATACCAGATACACAAGGAATCAGCAATTCATATGTATTCAATAGCAAAGGAAGATAAGATCATTTATATAAATGAAAAACACCAGAGTGAAGGACATAAGAATACATACAACACAAAAGATGTTCATTAGCTTTGGAGATCAGAACAACAAATAACATAGGGCCACAAGTTGTTCTTCCTTCTTTCATTAACTTGAAACAATTCTAGCATCACTGGTGAGTACATTCATTGCTCCAAGGGAGCGTTAAGCTACAAAGAACAGACTAAAAGTAAACTTCTAACTGCAATGAACCTGAAAGTGCTAATTTCTATTACTACTAGACAGAGAAATCCTAAATTTTGTCAACCCTTGTTAAGGCATCGGTCTTATTATTTATACACAAACTTTACCTAATCTACCTGTACACTTGCTAAATAAAATACAATATTTATGGTCGGTACTACCTGCACCACTTACAATCATCTCAGGATGTACAGAGTTCTGAAAAGATGGAAGAAGAAGAAAGGGGAGAAATATAGAAGAATCATCCTAGAAAAGAGGGCCATGGTACTCATAGAATAAAATTGCTTATCTCAGTAACTTAGGCCATACGCCTCATTAATGTTGGTTGTGGCTCAATTTCTTCGATGCGCACTAGGTAGTAAATGTGGGAGTGGTGCCTTGGGGGAATAAGAAGATGTCTATCAGAACCATCCCATCTTCTTGACCTTTCATTATCTGGATCACCTTCATTTTGACCATTATTAATTGCTAACAGCAATCGGTCAGCTTCGGATAACCTTGACACAGATTGCTGCAAAAGAATACAAAACTAGGACCCAGAATTTTGAGGTCTGGGAGCTTACGCTCAAAGAATAACATATCTTCAAAACTTTACCCTACTAACAAGAATATGCAGAGACTGGAAGCCTTCACTATTCTATACAATTTTGGAATATCTCCAAAATCAATAGAATTCCCTCCTCATCTATCTCTTTAGTACATTAATGATGGTCTTTGGTAGCCTCCAACTAGTCACCCACATCTCAGGCACCTTCCTTAAACTCTACTGCCACCTTCATGGTGTCGTGCACTCGGAGCAACATACAGTGAGACATGACATCTTTTCTCCATCCAAATCTCTAGAGGACCGGAACCATGCCACCATTATTTCATCAAATCTACTCAAAACAAATCCACCTGAGCACATGTCTCTGTGCCAAAGGGATTGACCACTGAAACCCTTATGATGAATTTCACATACAAATTTAATAAATTTTGGATCATTGGGACTTTATCCTTTAAGGCTGCTACCAGTTTCTTTCTCGTCTGAACTTTAAGACCAATTCTAGAGTGTTGGGCCTGGAGGAACCCGAAATGATCATCTCCCAAAATACTTGTCTCTATGATGGCTTCTTCCCCAAAATTCATTATCTCTTCCAACTCACTCTTCCATTATTCATACTTTTCTATCTACCCCTCCCACTGAGAAATGACATCATTTACCTGGCCCATGATGTTACTGGCCTGGTTCAGGTTTAGGAGTGTTGTTGTTAGGAAATTCCTTACAAGTCCTACCTTCTCAGTTACCCAATCACCCATAGCATGTGCCTTCTTCTTCATTGTCCTTAGCACATCGATATCACCCTATGAGAGAGGTGTTCCAGATGTGGAGGCCTCTAGAGGAATCATAGCCAATGGATGTGTCATCTTTGCAAGAAGCCCAAGGATATTATCATTTGTTTCTTTTGCCTCCTTAATCTTCTCCACTTGATTTTCATATTGGGCCTCAATTACCCAACTTTCTTCTCTTAACAAGTCTAGTTCCCCCTGTTTATCTCTCCTCCCTAGAAGGACTTATGTGATGGTGTACTCTGCAGCTCCTACTGCTACCTCTTCTTTATCTTGGGGAGGTGTCTCTACTACCACGACGGTATTTCCTCCTGGACCAGTTTGAATGGTATGGAGGGTCTGAGCCTTCTTAGGCTTGTTGGCGTCTTGATTTTGAGCCATCATCTTGGCCAGAGAGAGGGGCTCTTATTTCTGTCGAGGCCTTTCTCTTCCTTGATTCTACCAGCCATTATGGCAGCACGGGTGGTCTTACTGCTATGACTTGGATACTTGGGTCCTCTTTGGGGGCTTGTTGTGCTTCCATGACATTAGTGGTCACTGTGGACTCCTTTTCTTTATTCTCACAATTTCCCGCTTCTCCCACCTCAATGGTATTTACATTTGTAGTTTCATGGTTCCCGCCTTCCCCAACACCTATGGTAACTATGTCCATATTTTTAGGATTTCTTCCATATGCTCCTGCTGCTGAGTTCCTTTGGCATTCTTTGCCGGGACATTCTCTTCCCAGGGCCTATTTTCTGGAGGGGGTGAAGGTGTCTGACCCAGGCCTAACTATTGCACTATGGGGACCACCTTGCTGAATGTCATATCCTAGGGTAGTGGGTTACCTAAGGTGTCTGGAGGCATTTGGAGCATGAGAACTGAGGATATGATTGTTCCTGAAGATTCAGTTTCCCTAGCCATAGTCAATCACTTAACTTGTACCTGCCTCTCTCTTGTCTCAGTCCCCGGGACTGGTGTCTCTTCCACATCTTGTGTGTTTTCCTGTTCCTATTCTTGGGTTCCTTTTTCTAGGAAAACTTCCTTTTCTTGTCCTTCCCCTTCCCTAGGGATATTCCTTGCCTCTTGTGTGGCGATCTCTTCCACCACCCTCTCCACATCTTCCTACGAATTTACCAAGTCGTCAATTTGAAATATTTCATAAAAATTATTGTGCAGAGGGGAGGCCTGCAAAGGATCTTTTGGTTTGGGGGAGGAAGGGATGAGCTCCACAGGAATACTACCCGATGGTTCAAGGCTTGCATCTATGCTTGGTGGAGGATTATTTGTTCTTTATTTCCTTCTCCTCGTTTGTAATGAGGCCCTGACATCCAAAATAACTGCACCCTCATTCTCTTTCTTTGTTTCCCGACTCATGAGTGTTGCGAGTGAAGGGGAGCTTGAAGGAAGGGTAGATTGCACCAGAGCGACCATGAGACCAAGGGGAATTTTGGCGCTAATTATTTCTCCTAATTGTCAAGATGACTCCATCCAGGTACTATGTTCATCAAAGGGGATAGAGCTAGGGGTGGAACCAGGGCTTGGGTGCTCATTTTTGTTTTCCCCATCTTTTTCCTTCCCTAACGTTCTAGAGATAGAAGTAGACCCTCGCAAAACTAGACCATCTCAGCGGGTGCTTTTTTTACATACCCATGAAAAATATTCATGACTGTGCTTCACTATATCCTTAGTGATATCCTCTATCCTCAAAATGTTTGGGCTATCCCAATCCACCAGAGGGAGAGTCATCTTATCAATCCCTTTGGATTTATATTCTGGGTCCTCCAAGGGCTCGCTATCTGAGAAGTCCTTTGGAAAGGTTTGGAGACCAATGCGCTTCATCATACCTTTTGTCATTCTCTCATAATGCAACCTCCGAACCTCGAAGTCATCCTAGAAATCTTCCCAAAAATCTTCCATGTGAGGCTCATGGGGAACTGACGCCTGAGGTAATGCTTGATTTATTTTTCCTAGTGGATCAAAATTGCTCCACGCCAAGTAGAACTATGCCAGCCCCAGACTTTTCAATTTATTGTTGGGCTCCTTGGCTGCTGCAAGGCTACAAGTTTAATTCCTGAAAGTGATCAAGAAAGGGATGGTGGTAACCTTCTTGAGGCCATAAAAATTATGGACCTCCAAGATTTGTTTGTGGTATTCTATTAAAATAATCCTATTCCCACAGTGTTTGAGCAATAGGTATGGCTTTTTGGATAATCTGATCACCCGAATGTATGAATTTTTTTGGGATTGAATGAAATAATTACCGTAGGAACTTACCAAGGACATGGCCTCCTTTGACAACCCATAACCAACATCCCGAGTGGGTATCAAACTATTGTAGTAAATGAAGGTATCATTTATTCAGCAGAAATTGGGGAAGTTGGCTTCCCATTGAATATGGGGGAAATCATCCCAAGGATCACTTTGGCCAAGACCTGTCCCAAGGATGCCCACTATAAGTAAACCCTAGATTTTAGGTCTCTATTGTGCCAGTGCACATAGAACATAAGAATTCATGTGGAACTTAGATGGCTCACTGGCCTTGTTCAATTGGAAAACCACATGATTGGAAATAATTGATGTCAATCAAAACAATTTCTGTTTGTGGTGATGTTGTACAGAAAGTAGTACATCTAGGCTGAAAAGTCTTGAACATGTGTTTTCCTGAAGACTCGTCATACAAAGATGATCCCCGCTTGTATGCATTCCTTGAAGTCCATACGGGTGATCTCCAACTTCTTGTGATCCTTCTTCGGCATCTTCAGCCAGTGGGTGTTAAGGTATTGTCGGGTATCCTGTTGAACATTGTTGAACTATTGCAGTGACGTAGTCTGGGAGATAATGATAGAATTGAAAAATTGGGGGATCCCCATCCCCCAAGCAAAAGTGGTAGTGTCGAGGGACAATAGGGGCATTGGGTAACCCGAAGGAAGGGAAGCAGTAACTATAACAACCTGGACAGTTGTGTTGTAATGTTTCGCCAGGGTGAGAATCAAATCTAGGACTACATAGAGAAAGGGAAGTAGGTGGCTTTGATTATGTCAGAGGTGGCCACATTCTTTACCATATATTCTTTGGTGGAACACTGATTGAACATTGTCCTTACAAGGCCCTAAAATTTGGCCCACGGTCTAACCTTTGTGTCGGTGATTTGTTGTAACTTGGAATCCACCTTGGATCCCACGATGACACCATCCTTTTGATATTTTAATGTGAGTGGGAGCTTCTCTAATGCTTTCTTGTCCCTTGTCTCTATGGTCACCCTTGTTGAGGTGGATGGGAGTTTCAAACTTCTGGAAGGGGAAGATACTTCATGTAGACGTCTAAAATTGTCCTTATATTAATTTAATTAATATTCCCTTAGCATTATAATTAATTTTAATTAATTATATTTGTTATGTTCTTCTATTTATTTAATTAAATATAATTCACTTAGTATTTAAATTTAATTTAAATACTATTCCCCTTTAATGTATTAAATTTCATTTATATACATTACCCCTCATTAATCCCTTTGAATAAATTTTTAATTTATTTATTCCTTCACATGACTTAAATTCTACTAAACTATAATTAATCTAAATTTTAAATTTATATTAAGATAATTTGAACCTAGATCCTACCCTAACTCACATCACTCTCACCAAATAGACCTATTTATTAATTAACTAAGGTTAATTAAGCTAATTTCTTAATTCCTACAACAATTAGTACTAATTATTTGCTCACACATGTGTGAGCAAATTTTCAAAAATCACCTTTTCCAAATAATCCTTATTTGGTGCCAACAAGGTTTCTTACACCCATGATGACACTTCTTACACTTTCTAAAAGTGTACTATTGGCCCAAATCTCTTACACCTCTTACAAGATCCTTCACATGTGTACTTTAAGTACACTTTGACCCATCACATCCAAAGTTGCTCACACATGTGTGAGCAAAGTGGGCCCCTTGCATGGCTTATGTGTCCCTCATGTGGCACCTATGTGGATGCCACATGAGCTCAACCTCATCCAAGCCCTCTCTTTCCTCCAAAAAATCTATAAATAGAGGCCATTGTCAAGAGAAAATCATCTCCCTTTTATGCATTGTTATCATGCTAGTTTAACTCTAGAATTTCTTAGTGCATTTCATGTTTTATGCTTTAGTTTATTTGAAAATATAGAAATAACATATTAGGCTTAAATGGAATGAATCTTAGCTTAGAGCTTGCATATCATCCTATTTTAGCCATTGAATCTTCATCATAGTGTAGTATTGCATTTGCAATCATGGTGAGAGCTTGAGACAAGTTCTCAATACTTGTTTCTTGAGTTCTTCACTCATTTTAGTCATTTAGCTTGCATCTTTAATCATCAAGTGGGATTAGTATATTGTGTTGGGAGAGCACACCCACAATAATCTCTAAGAGAAAATCAACAAGGAATTGGGTGCCCTTGTTTGGCTCATCGTTGGTTGTGGTTTTAGTTCTTGTCTTAGAATACATTTGAACATGTTTAGCTTTTGAATCTTTTATTTATTAACTAACCTCTAACATTTGCATGTTTTAAGTGTTGTTCTTGACAGGATACTTTTATCACATACATTTTGGCATGCTCGGTGGGACTCACGTCCCTAATTTTCTAACATTTTTTGTAGATTTCATGTTTTTTCCGCAGTTCTAGAAATTTTCACGCAGACCCGTCTCCGCTCTAGAGTCACCGTCTCCGCAGATCACCATTTGCACTTTTCGGCCATCTGCGCTTCTCGGCCGTATGCGCCTATAAATCATCATCTCCACCTATTCAAGAACAGACTTATAATATTATGCTTTAAACGGTTTTTTATCAAGTTTTGAGTATTTTAACTCTATTTTTTGATAGTAAGACACTTTTTAAGAGTTAAATGTTGTCCAAATTCATAAAAAACCTTATTTTTATGTCTGTTAAGTCTATTTTTAGTAGAATCTAACTGTGTTTCTTATTCAGCCATCTATGTAGGTGAACAGCTGTATCCGTAGATCACCATTTGCAAAGATCGCCGTCTTCACAGATCATCATCTACGCAGATTGCTGGCTGTGCAATTTTCCTGTGGGTTACTATATTTTGCAACATTTCACATTTCAGAACAAAAAAACTACTAATGGTTTTTGTGCAGGTTCCCTGGAGGTTTTTAACAGATTCTTGAAATGAACTTGTATGGTTAAACATTTGTCTTGGAATGTATGTTGCTTAAGGAAAATTTACCTCACTCAATCATGAATGTTAAGGGACTGAACCTCAATCAATCTTGAATGACTTAAGGAAAATTAACACACTGTTAAAATATTTCCACTTTGCTGTGTAGGAAAAGAATTGAACTTGCATGCTTAACCATACTATTGTGTATTTTGTTTAGATAGAAAACACATAGTTTCTCTAATTAGGTTTAATTTGGAATGAATTCTTCTTGGTGTGTTTGAAGAAGTGTTTTTCAACACTTCTTTCAAGCTATTTTTTCATTTAGATTAAATCCCTTAAAATATAAGTGACAATGTGATTAATTTATAGTCATATCCTCTCCCCTCACCTTCGTGGAACTTGGGTGAAGAGAAAGCTTAGCTTAATCAAGCTTCTAGAGAGGCCTGTCTAGAGGGTGCACTTCCCTTTAGAGAATGACCTCAAACCAATAATCCCTTCGGCCGGTATAGAAATAAAGTGCGACCCAAAGGTCCTCTTTATCCCTTCAAGCTTAGGCGGGTCGTGTTCAATGGTAGTCCATACTGAGTGAATATCCTCAGCATATTGGCATGGTTGAACTAGATACTTAAGTGTCTCACACCGCACAAATTGATTGCGAGGATGCCACGAAACCTTACTAGAAACTGTAACTTAGTAGCCTACCCAATTCACCTCTGAACGGTGATTTATTATAATGAAAGGGGAGGGAGAATATCCCCCCAAGATTCTCATCATACATGTCCCAGGGTATTATCTTGCGAAAAATATCTTCTTAGCATGGCAACAATACCTAGCAAAAGGCTAAAACATGGGCGCCCTTCTGGGGTTGACACTATTGTGTGACCTAAAGGACTACCAAGCAATGGGCCTATAATATTTAATGCAAAGCCAATTTCCTAAGGTAGCTACTGCTTGAACTGTCTTCGTTGTAATAAACCCAGTAAAAACATAAGTGGCTTGAAAGAGTCACTTTAACATACACAAATGAGATCTTGCAATTGGAATCAAATTTTTCCAATGTCACATTTTCCTGTATCCCTCAAGGTTTCCTTGTCCCTTTTTGGATTATTTTGAGACATGTGCCTGTTATTTTTTTGGTTTGAAATCAGTTCTTTCCATCGAACAAATTTTCCCAAAATCAGACTAAAGAACAACATCTGCCCAAAATTTCAACACACTATCTTAGCAATAGTCGATCATCTCCGCTCTAGATCCACCATTTGTGTAGATTACCATCTGCATAGATCGTTGTCTACGTAGATCACCATCTGCGTAGATCACCGTCTGTGCAGATCGTCAGTTGCATCTGAGACTATTGTCTCCGCTTGAAAATAGTAAGCTTCCAAATCTGCTGAGACATTCATAATTTGACCTTTTGTAGAACCCCAAAGCCATTTGTCCTAGATCATTCAATCATTCATCCAAAATCTGATTTTTCATATGACATGACCAGTTTCAAGAAACATAAGAAGGTTAAGCTTCCAACACCTCCAGTCTATAGAGAGAAAAAAGAAACCACTCGCAAATCTAAGGAATATCAACATATTACCACATCTATCAAACAAGAGATTGAACATCGTGAGAAATTTGATAAAATCCTTTACAACAACAAGGTCTACAACTTCATGGCTAAATATTCTATCAACAGTGCTTTTGTCTCCTTTGAAAAATAGGACTAGGATCAATTCTTCTATTCTTGTATCATCATTCTTCCTTCTCTTGGAGAATTAGATCAAATCATCAAGTCAAATCAATCCTTTTAGGTTGAAAGACCTTAATCAAAGTATCACAAACCTTCATCCTCAAACAAACACAACATTGCTTGTAGACCATCAGTCCATCTCAAGTAATTTAAATCCCTTAGTAATGTCCAATTTTGCTTGAGATCACAAGTTCATCTTCAAGTAGAACATGTGTTTCTTCAAATCCTTTTGTGTTTGTATCATCAGAAGGTTTTTTCATGCTTAGTTTTTGTTCCAAAAACCTTTAAGTCAATCAATCAATCCTCAATTCAATCAATCAATCAATCAATCTTTAATCAAACATTAATCAATCAAATCTAGATCTTTGCTCCATTTCATTTCTTACACCTTCTTGTCTTCCATTCTTCTAAATCCACCATTGTATGGTAGTCACTCAATCCCAAGCTAGAAACATGAGGTGAGCAACATTCAACAACTATTACCCATGAGGAGAATCCTTTTTCCACTCAAAATTTTCAAGGAACTGGAGTACAAGCTAAGGAAGTTCCCGAAGAAACTGAACTAGTGGACCAAGAAGAAAGACCCACACAAGTGATGGACTTCCTTAGTTATCCATACAACTTAGAAATGGTTGAGAAGGCCATTATGCACAACAGTGCTGAAATATTCTTGAATCTTATTCATAATAGTGTCACGGTGCCTGTTGACTTTGATGAAACACTCCTTACTCGAAATGTCACCAAAGCTATCATTGCCACTACTATAGCCATGGCTTCTACTTCCAATGATACATCATCACGTGACACTAGTAAAGGACCTATTAGCAAACCTTCCACATCAGTACCCATGTCAGCACCTGTGTCAAAAATTACATCAGTACCTCAATTAACACCAGAAAAAATTCAAAAAATCCTAAGCACTTTGCCAAACAATACTCTGCACAACAACACTCAAACGATGACAACAAAAGGAGCAAGAACTAATGTCAACAACATAGGGAAGATTTCCATGCCCTTGCCTACATCTCTATTTCAAACAACAGGGGTGAAAACATCTGCAACCAATACATCTCGAGCCTATTAATATATATCTCCTCCCACTATTGGTATGACCTCCATAGGGTTTTCAACTGCACAATTTGGAGGAAGCGGAGGTTATGTACCACCGTTTATTCCATAGAATACTCCAGAATTCACCCAACAATTCAATGAGCTCAAAATCATTGTACAAGGCTTACAAAATGGGGGCAAGAAGGATTTTTCTTTTGAAGAGATTTGTCCCTATCCATTTGACAAGTCCATCACCATGAAACCATTCCCACCAAACTTTGAGATGCCTAAATTTGAGAAATACAAAGGTGAAACATGTCCTCTACAACATCTCAAAGATTTTTACATTGCATGTCAAGAAGTTTCCGATAATGAGAATTACTTAAAGAGACTCTTCACTAGGAGTCTTGGAGGTGCAGCTTTAGAATGGTTCACAGCCCTTCCTTATGGTTCAATCTCTACTTTCTTTGATCTTGCAAATAAATTTGTTGGAAAATATTCATATAACATTGAGTATCAAGCAACACTCAGCAATTTGTGCAATACAAAACAAAAGAATGGAGAAACTATTGCTAGTTTCTTACAATGATGGAGACATATTGCAAATTGTATGCCATGGAAAATACCTAATAGTCACTTAATTGAAATCTTCACAAAGAATTTGATCTTTGAGATTTCTTTCCAAATGAAAATGGCTTCACTTGACACCTTTGAATCCCTTGTCAAGAAGGGAAAAGACATTAAAGATGGCCTTTTGCAAAGAGGTAGCATCAAACATTATACTCCCTCCAACAATGATAAACCAAAATTTTAGAGTAAAAACAAAGGAGTTGTCAATGATGGAGTGACTAATGCCAAGCATGTTCAAACTATCCAAGGATCCAACAATAACAATCAAAACAATCAAAAAAACAATCAGAACCAAAAACAAAATCACAACAATAATCAAAATTAGAATCAGAATCAGAACAATCAAAATCAGAACAACAATCAGAATCACAATCAGAACAACAATCAACAACCGCGCAATCAATCATTCATGTTTCCTCACAACAATTACAACAACAATAATAATGACAATCGACAACGGAGACAATTCGTAGCTTTGGCAGAACCTCTAGATGTGATCTTTAAACAACTTGCAGATCAAGGAATGATCGTTTATCCAAATACTTGACCATTCAATGAGAACCAACCTAAACCTTTTTGGTATAGAGATAATGAATATTGTGATTATCATCGCATCAAGGGGCATGATACCAAGAAATTCATGAAGCTTAGATACTTTATGCAAGATCTCATTAAGGATGGTAAAATTGAAGTTGAAGGTCAGAACGCATCCTCATCTAAAGTGAAACTCAAAGTCTACAATCAGCCCTTCCCACCTCACAATCAAAACAATGCATCAAACGCGATCCCGTATGACTATTCTACCAATACTATTACAGGCCATGATCGAACATGTGGGAGTCTAAATGAAAACAATATCTTTGGGTTTGACTCTCTTTGTGGCCACATTGAAGAAGCTGCCACACATGTTAACACCATAATCATCAAAGCTGTTGATTGTAATGCTACTACACGTAGACCCAGATTCATTGTCCAAGCTGTTGATAAACCTTCTACATCTACAAATCCACTAGTTGCACCATCTACCATTTCTCGGCCTGCCTAACACTATTACCTATTGGCTCAGTTAGGGAAGATGCCTGCACAGATATCCATTCTAGAGCTATTGACAACTTCACCAATTCACAGAGAAATCCTTTATAAAGCTCTAAACAAATCTCATGTCCCTGAGAACATCAACATTGTACAATTCCAAGCTATGATAGGGAACTTAGCCACACAAGAACATCTTGTCTTCACCGATAAGGACTTTTGTGGTCCTGACCTGCATCATAATAAATCTCTCCATATAGAAGGAAAAATCCAATCCACAAGAATAAAATGAATCCTTATAGATGGTGGATCTGGCTTGAATTTGTGCACATTGAAAATTATTCATAATATTGGTCTTTTTGAGGACCTCATTGATGCAAACAAATGAATCACAATAAAGGCCTATGATGATTGAGAACGAGAAAGAAAGGGTCTGATCACACTACCCTTACAAGTGGGCCTGACCTTGATTGAAATTGTTTTCCATGTGCTGGATCTATATCTACCTTATAATATCTTGCTGGGACTACCATGGATACACGCTATCAAAGGTGTACCCTCTACTTATCATCAATGTCTAAAGTTCCTGCATCACGGTAGAGAAATCACAATTCTTGGAGATCCTAAGCCCTTTCAATACTGCACGAGATTGGAAGGCAAACAATCTAACTATTGTCCATTGAATGAGTTTGGTCGATATTCTAATCAAGAAACCCCTATTTCAAACACTCCATCAGTTCCAGAAAAGACATCAGAAACACCAGTTGAGAAATCTAAAGGAAAGGAAAAAGTTACTAAAGACAAGGTTATTGAAAACAAACCCTCCTCATCTGAAGCAAATGCCACTTTACATATAAAGGCATGGGAGAGTATAAATTTGAAAGTTCTCTATGTATTGGGCAACTCCCTTTGTCTCCAAAGTCTTATGGAGGACCATCACCATTACCTCCCTCTAAAGACAAAGTGCTTATGCGCTACAAATCAACTATTTTTGAACATTGGGGGTCCCTATCAGATGAACACATGGAATACAATGTCCTTGATTGGCTCTATAGTGATGAAGAAGAACGACCTCTAATTTTCCCCAAAGGAAAGTATCCTAAGGTTACTCCCATTTTCTAAAGCATGGGATATCATGGTACTGGCCTTAGAGCTAATGAAACAGGTAAGAAGAAGATCATAACAGCCAATGGCTATCCTAAAGGACATGGATTGGGTTCTGTAGAGACCAAGACCAACTTCGCTAGGGATTATTGTTTAGCTACCTCAGATTCAGACACTAAGGAAGAGTTCTTTGAAATTCATTTCCACTATCTTGAAGATGACCTAAATGAAAATCACCATGTCTTCACTATCACCCAAGCTGACCTTTCATCCCCTCATCTACCCCTCACATACCCTAAATTAATTGACTGGGATCAACAAGACTCATCACTAGCTTTGGACGTTTTGATTTGGATGAGGCAGTTTTATCCCTCTTTGGACTTAAGAATCTCTGAGAGTACGAACATCAAATTCACTATAGTGAAAAATCCTACTTTGGTAGCCAAGTCAACTCTCTTAGTCGCAAAAATGAAAAAAAAATCAAAATCAAAAAAATTAAAATACATCTTCTGGGGAAAACCTCTCGCAGGCACCTTTGGATGAAGAAAGAGATAAAATAAAGGATGCTTACTCTAGTGAAAACCTTTTTGAGGTGCTAGAGGAGGGAGAGGTTGACTTTCCATTTATATCCTCATAACCAAAAGTGTCCTCTATGATTATCAAAGACAATATTCCAATCAATCTGGGCACAGAAATAGATCCACACATCACCTACATTATAGTTTCTCTCAGTGATCAGGAAAAGAAAGACATGATAGCATTCTTACATAAACATAAAATAAAATTTGCGTAGACTTACAAGGACATTCCTGGGCTAGATATAGATCTTTTCATGCATCATCTTGCTATAGACCCAAGTGTAAAACCTGTTAAGCAGAAACTTTGCAAGATGCATCCGCAAGTCGCACTGGTAGTGAAAGTAGAGCTTCAAAAAATATTGGATGCTGAAGTAATCAGACCAATTGATTATCTTGAATGGGTTTCTAATATTGTACTAGTAGGAAATCTTGCTAGGGACATTCGCATCTACACTGATTTTAGAGATCTAAACCTTGCATGTCCCAAGGATGATTTTCCACTCCCAAATATTGACATTATAGTGGATTTGACTGTCAGACATGAAATGTTGTCGCTTATGGATGGCTTCTCAAGTTACAATAAAATCAGGATAGCACCAGAAGACCAGCACAAAACTACATTCACAACCCCTTGGGGCACCTTTTGTTATCAAGTGATGCCCTTTGGCCTTAAAAATGTTACAGCTACTTATCAACGAGCAATGACTACCATCTTTCATGACCTTTTACATGTCATCATGGAAGATTATGTGGATGATCTTTTAGGAAAATCTAATACAAGGGAATCACATATTCCTATTCTTACTACCATTTTCGAGCGATTGGAGAATTATAAGCTTAGGTTGAATCCTAAGAAGTGTGTTTTTGGAGTACAATCTGGTAAGCTTCTGGGATAAATTTTGTCACGACGTGGAACAGAATTTGATCCAAAGAAAGTGAAAGAAATCCTAGAGATGCCACCACCCAAAACCTTGAATCAATTATGTATTTTACAAGGAAAAATATAATCAATCAAAAGATTCATGTCACAACTAGTAGATAAGGTGCATCTGTTCTCTCATCTCCTGCATAAAAATATCAAGCTTTAGTGGGATTGCTTATGTCAAAATGAATTTGAGAAACTGAAAGTCTATCTAGCTAATCCACCTATGTTGGTACCACCTATTTCTATTCATCCTCTAATTTTGTACATATCTTCTACAGAGGTCACATTGGGAGCCCTCCTGGCACAATTAGATGATATCGGCAAAGAGGGAGCAATTTACTATCTCAGTAGGACTCTTAATGGCTATGAGTTGAATTATTCCCTAATTGAGAAGGCATGTTTGGCTATTGTTTTCTGTACATAAAAACTACGGCATTATATGCTTAATCATAAGATTCATCTTGTTTCCAAAATTGATCCCCTCAAATATCTCCTGGCACATGCTGCTCTTATTGGTCGTAAAACGAAATGGGTCATGATCCTTAGTGAGTTTGACATTGTTTATGTGGATTGCAAAGATATCAAAGGACAAGTAATTGTAGATCACTTATCTAAAGCACTTGTTAATGGTCAACATCCTTTGATCATAGATTTTCCAGATGAATTAGTCCTTAATATTGCCCCGAGTACACCATGGAAGCTTTATTTTGATGGATCCTTCACTTAGAAAGGATTGGGGGCAGGATTCTTGTTTGTTAAACCAAAAGGGGATCTCATCCCTAAATATTATAAGTTACAATTTCCTTGCACCAACAACATTCCAGAATATGAAGCCCTTGTACTTGGACTCTGATAGGCCATACAATGGAAGATTCTCAATTTATTGGTGCTTGGTGATTCACAATTGGTTATTAAACAAGTTATGGATGAATATCAAACAAAGGACGACAATTTTCTTCCCTACTTCTGTACAGTTGAAGATCTCAAAATGCATTTCCCTGAGCTAATCTTCCAATAGATCCCTCACACAAACAATAAAGCAGCAGACGCCATGGCAACAATTGGGTCCTTGATCACCATGCCAAAACACAGCACATGGTGTGAGTTTCTTGTTGAGAATATTACGATCCCTGCCTATGACAAACTGAATTCCAAAATGGTGTGTGAAATTTCTGATCTCAACTCCCCATGGTACCAAGAAGTATATTCCTACCTTCGTGATGGACATACCCCACTTACTTTAACTCCCAACCAACAAAAAACCTTCATTCACCGCACTTCCAAATACACAATCCTTGGTGATACCATTTTCCGAAAGCTTTTCATTGGGACTCTTTTAAGGTGTCTAAATTCTAATGAAGCACAAATGTCCTTAGAGGAGGTACATCAAGGAATCTGTGGGGCTCACTCTAGTGGACTTACTTTGGCCAAAAAGTTCTTACACACTGGATATTACTGGCCTACTATGGAGCAAGATGCCTACAACTATGTGAAGAAGTGTGTGCCTTGTCAGCAGCATGGCAATTTGATACACGCTCCCTCCCAATCCCTTCAGCCCACCATCACCCCTTGGCCTTTTTCACACTGGGATCTCAACCTCATTGGCTATATTTTCCCTAATTCTTCCAATAGCCATAAATACTGTTGGAATTATATTGGAAATATGTACTGAGAGGGGAGGGGTGAATTAGTACCTCTAAAAAATTTCTTGGTTAGCCCATTAACCCTTAATCATTATTTTGTAAATTATCTTATCTAACTATTCATATTTCTTTATGTATATGCAATCATATCATAAGTTCTTTAATATGTAACCATAAAAGAAACATTCATGAAAATAGATAACACATGACACAAGATATGATATCGCAGAAAACTCTTGTTAGGAAGTAAAAATTGTGGTGGGAGTTATTACCCACAAGACTTCACTATCTGTAGATAAGAAGGGGCTAGTTAGGGCTTACAATTGGTCACTTATGATGACCTACCCTATTAGGATTATTACAGTGTAGACCTGTTTAAGATCTACTTCATTTGAAGCATTAGCAACATTGTTAAGTGTGCACTCTGTTAAGAGATTTGTAAAGAGCGGTTAAGTCCACCTTCTACAAAAGGATTTTAGATGTGATGCACTTGTTAGAATGCAACTACATAAGTCTTTGATCTGATGATGTATGCAATCTCTAATTCCTGATAACAGATCTAATAAAGCTTCCTATGTATGAGTAATCATCCTTCCATGATTGAATAATACCTTTGTTTGCTCGTCGGTAGCCTCTATGTGTTCTTGACAACTGATATGATATGTTTCTAAACTTTGCATGAATTCTTCCTTCTGCTCATTAGATGCTCTTCGTGGCTATCAACAATAATGAATTCATAACTCACAATTGATTGAACATCTATTTATACTAGATTTTGGCTCTATTCTTGATTCACGCTTCGCAAGTCAACTCTAGATCCAAGGTTTATCAACTTGACCTTGATCTTTAGTTAGATATGTTTTAGATTTGTTAGGATGCTTTAAAACATTTACATAAAGTTTGCTTGACCCTCAAGTTATAATTTAAAACAAATTAAAACTCTATAAATAGAATTACATTGCTTTATCTGACGTGTAAAACTCAGATCCACTATTTGCGGGTTCTCTAACTGACTATCAGTTTTGACAGTTGATTTTCTTTATTGTCGGTGTTCCTTTCTTGAACTATTGTCGGGTATGCCTTTTCTGTTCCATCAATTTTGTTCTCAAAACTATTTCATTGGTGATGATCTCAATGTTATGTTATTGACCCCTCAGTGATGTCCTGCTCACTTTGTCGGTGCAACACTTGTCAGTGTTCGTCGGTCAATTCCATACTTAGAATTTTCTCATGACCTTTGTGTTCTGTCAGGTATGCTCGTTATCCAACTGTAATGCTTGTAGTCCTCTGGTAATGCTTGTACCGATGATCTCTGTCAATGTTTTTCACTAAGTGTACTAATGGCAAAATTAATGTCATCAATCTCCCCCTTTGACATTAGTATCAAAAACATGATTTGTGCAACATACTGAGTGTATTAGTATGTACACCTGTGTATACTCCTTCCTTAGTCATTTGAATTACTCCCCCTATGTATATGTTGATAAGTGTAAGTATATATACATATCCTTATGTATTTTTATTTTCCCCTTTTTTGATATATTGTATACAGCTATCTTTGCATATCTTTTCCTCCTGTACATACAATATACATTTCCTTTCTATTCCTTCTTTTTTGATTCTAAAGGCAAAGGTACTTACATCTTGTCAAAAAGGTGGGAATTAGCGGACTTGATCTCCTCCATCATCTTTTCCCATTTATCCTTTAGCATTTCTAGAGCCATGTGCTCAAGTGATATCCTTACATGTATATCATAGATGTTGTCTACTACAGACATCTCTGGGGTTGCAATAAGGTTTCTCACATCAGAAATATGTTGTTGTAGAATTAAGATTAGGCAGAATTTGTGCCTGTAGTTTTGTAATCTCACCTCATAGTTGTGTCTCAGCATCCCATATTTATTGCCTTAGCTTGTTAGCCTCAATGACCTTTTCATGATGCACCTTGATACTATCTGCATTTGAGGTTAGGCTTTGTGCACCTGATGTGACATTAGAATCTATCTTTGCTAACTTGTCATTATTTTCCTTTGTAAAATTTTCAAGCGTGCACATCTTTTGAACTAAGGTAATTGCTTCAACAATCATTGGCTATAATTGATCAGTTAGTTCAGAGAGCTTTACCTTGTTCAGTGCCACTTCTTGCCTAATTTTATCAATTAATTTGTATTGATACTTCTTTTCTGCGTGTTCTTCCATAGCTTAATTTGCATCTATATTCTACTCTGTGATTGCATCGTTAAGAACAGAAATTTGTTCCTTAACTATAGCATTTTGTTCAATTTTTACCTCAAGAACAAGTTTTTAGAGAATGTCTCTTGCTTTGTCAAGTGCCATTTTTTCCCTGTGTTCCTATATCATTTTCTTTTGAATGGATTTTCTTTGACATAGCACTCCAAACTATTGAATTTTATCACTATCCAATGTAGTAATATCCCAGTTTGGAACTTCTATTACTTCATCCAGTGTAACAGCCAAAATTTCTTTCTTCACTATTTTCTTCTTCTTCTTCTTTGGCTGGGTGGCAGATTGATGTACTACCATTTCTAAAGCTTGAGATTGGGTTGACTTGGTAGGTGAGGGTCGAGAAGATGAGGCATCCTTTTGTATTTGTTCTGAGTCCATCGGCTGGTTTGGTGAAGACGTCTCCTCATTTTCCTTAGGTGTATCAATAGATGTATCTTCTTTAAGTTTTATTCCTTCATCCTGCTTGACTCCTTCACTTTTATCTTTTTCTTCACCCTTGTTTAGTGTATCCTCTATTTTATTATCAGCTTCTTTGTTTTGTTCATTTGACACTTCTTGTTGGTTGTTGGTTGCATCCTTCATTTCTATATTTGTATCCTTTTGAGTGTTGGATGCAACTTTGTTTTCATCTGTATCCATATCCTTGGGTATATTATCATCTTTCTTAGATGATTTGTCCTGACTTGATTGAATATCAATAGCATATATTAATATATTCATGTTTGTAGGTGTATTGACTGTTGTAGTGTTAATAGTTGTATCTTATCCGTTGGTATTGCCCTTTGCAATATTTATGTCTTCATCTTTTTGAACTTTTGCTGCAGGGCCTTGTCCTGTGGTGTCATTGAAAATTTTGTCTAACCATGATTCATCATTTATATCATCAGTTAAGTTACCTTTTATTGACAATTCTTCTTTGGTAACTTCTTCATCCTCTAAACTGATGTGAATTGGACTTGCTGGTACCTGATTTTATTCAATATTTTTAGGCCATTCTTCATCTATAATATCAATCTATTTTTGGCCATTTATTTGCACTTCTTCACTGTCTAACTCAGTTGTTGAGTTATCTCTCTGATTGACAGTTTCCTTCTCATAACTTCTCTTCTTAGCAGGATTGAGTATCTTGCTCAATGTATCATGGGTTTCTTGTTCTATAAGCTTCTCTTCAATAAATTTATAAGCTCTCATTTTGGGTGAGAAACTTTTCACATGTTTCTCCATGATTTCATTGATTTCTTGTCTTTTTGATTCAGGAGGCATAAGAGAAACAAGTACTCTTTCTCTTATCCTCTTCTCCTCATGGAGTGCAAAAGTGAATTTAGAAGATATTCTAATTAACAGTTCTTGTGGTACATCATGTGTAGTGAATTGTAGTTGGATATAATAGTGTCTGCACATTTTAGAAATAAGTGCATCTTCAATCTTATTATGTTCTACAAAATCCCATCTTAACTATTTCCTAATCTTAGGATGTCCAATAGATGGTGCTTCTAAAATGTACTTACATATTTCATCAATGTTTTTCAGTAGTTTATGTTTCCTTTGTTGCTTCCTTTTCTTGTTTGATTGTAGTGTCAGGTTCATCCATAGCTAAGTCCTCTAAATCCTCATTTGTCTGAACAAATTTCCTCCTTTTGGTAGGTGCCCTAACTGGTTGTTTTGCCTTTGGTGTGTCAGGTTTCCTTTTATACACCTTTCCTTTTACCATGGGAGAAGGAGTTGCATCCTTTGTTGTTTGACTTCTTGTTCTTGACTTCTTAGGTGGAGGAGGAGGTGGTGAATCAGACTTCTCTTCCTCTGATTCATTTTTCTCTATTGTATCACCAATGGGTAGCTGATCCTTGGTGAGTTCCTCCTTACCCTCTTGTTCCTCTTCACCTTCTCTTCTTCTTCTCCTTCAGAAGATATATTCAAGTTCTTTTTCAAATTCTTGACCATTCTTTTTGACTATTTTATAGCCTTCTTGACAACAAGATTTGTGTTAATCTTTTGTTTGGCCTCTTCATAGGTACCAAATCTTAGTTGCTTGTTGTCCACTAGTTCATTTAGTAATGACTTAATGCACTCATTGGCTAGTCCTACTTTGATTTCATATTCTAACTTTGAAAGCCATGATTTCCTTGGTACTACTGCTTGGATGTATGTGAAATCAGTATCTACCATGAAACATATGTCTTCTCGGTGTTCCTCTATAAGACTTTCAGGAATTCTTGTTCTTGCTTGCAGCATTTCCTTAATGGTTTTGAAATACTCATGCTTAACATTATCAAAATCTGTTCCTAGTGATTCTATGAATTCACCTATCTAAATGGTTATGGGTCTACTTGTGTCCCATACAGCTTTTCCAATGGAAGGAAATTATTCTTCAAAGTAAAATAATATGCACATTATGAGGGAACAAAACTTACAAGTGTTTGTCCTTGAAGACCTTATTATGCACATTTTCTCCTCTAGTTGATGTAACATGATCTTTGCAAGATCCATCTACTTTCCCTGTTTGATGATCTTGTATGTTGTGCTAGCTGTACTTGATATGATATTCATTTTCTTTCTTGGAAGATCTTATATCCAACAAAACATGCTCCAAAATTTAGCTCTATGTCGGTAATGGTGTTGACATTTAGTGCTCTTTTATCTAAATTAGCACCAGTTAGTTTTTCCACTTCTGCCAGAGATGGGTGCTTGTGAGATTGTGGTTTATCGGTTGTAGGATAACTAGTAACTGCATGAATAACATCCTTTGTTATTGCCTTTGGCTTTTTTATCCATAGAGTCTTGTTGTGAACTCTGCTAAGAACAATCTTTATCCATTATGTTTTGAAGATCTTGGGAAAATGCAGTGCATTTGTGAGTCCCTTTGCTTCCAAATGTGTGTGCTCTTCTTTGAGCTTTTCAGCATCATTACATAGTGCCTTATAGGCATTATCTAGGTCTAGATCTCCTATCTTTGAGATCTTGCAGTGAATATAGGACCTTACGTCCTCTACTAGAAAAACCCTAGGTGGGATTCTGGAGAATGCTCTGGAATCATCAGGTTGTGAAGTGATTTCAGGGTGTAGCTTGTATTTAGGTTTAGCACATGAGCCTCTACTGAAAATCTTGAAGGATTTCTTCTTATCTTCCTTAATTTTCTCAACTCTAGAAGTCGATGCCATCTTGTTTGTGGAAATTTAGGGCTTTTTGCAAATAAAATAGTGTGGTCGGTGAGTGTTATTACTTATGGACTCTCTGTGATTGCCTATGAATGTGAATGCTTCATGTCAAATTGATTTCTACTAGATCACTCTCCAAATTGCTCTAAAATTGCTCTGCTCTGCTCAAAAATCGTGGGTGCAAAAATGAGTTTACCCATCAGGATTTTATAACCTTTTTGTGCCCTAAGTTGTCATTAATGCTTACCAACTCGTCAGTATATGAAGACTAATTTTGTTGGTAGAGACATTCATAACATCTTCAGTGTTTGTGCAAAGCGTCAGGGTTGCTAGCGGCTTTGGAGACTTCACCGATGATTATCGGTGAGGTTGCGAAGACAGCTTTTGTTGATTCAATGTTCATCGATATCTGTTGGTTTACACTTAGCTTGTGTAATGACCAATACATTCTGGTAGGTAGTGCTAACTTTTCTATGTGTGTTCACCAATGCAAATTGTGCCCAATAACTGATGGTTTCTTTTCAATAGTTTAGAAAATAACAATATATTGCATCTTTATTCATGCTAATATTACAATATGAACTATGTGTAATGGAACCGATGTATAATGTAACTTGTCATAATGCAGTTCCATACTTACTTGTACAATCTAGTTGGATGTAGTGATGTCACCGGATCCATTAGATGGGGTGTCACTATTTGCATAGCTTGTTCCATCACCTTGAGTGTTTGTGGATTTTACCCACATCTTGTTTCTCATTCTCTTGATGTCATCAATGGTATTTCCATTAGGATGTGTACTTATGTCTGTCAATTGGTCTTTGCAATATTTTATCACATGTCCAACCTTATGACAATGCAAACATGACATACCTAGATTGGTCCAACCTCTTGACCTTTTGGTCCACTTTCTCACACAGTTGGTAGCAATATGACTATACCTTCCACATGTTGTGCAGTTTACCCATGTGTTATAGTCCCAAACATATGAGTTACCTACTCTTGTTGGTTTGTAGCTATTATCAGTTTCCTTTGGTGTCCATGCCTTGCTATTCTTTTTCCAGCATTCCTTATGTGTATGCCCATTCATCTTGCATATAGGACAGTACTTGTCCATATAGGTTTTTCTCTTTGGATTTGTCACTTTGGATCTGCACTCATGTGCCTTGTGTCCTTTCGTTTGACATTTATAACAATTACCAATGAAAGTAGATTGAGTTTGAGAATTACCTTTCATTTTGCTTCAGAAAATGTTTGAGGTGTGGCCTGGTTTTCCACAGTGATTGCATGACAACTTATTGGATCTTGGGGTTGTGAAAGCATTCCTCTGATCTGGTTAATTAGAAGATTCACCATTCTTGTTGTACCTTAATCCTGTTTAGTTGTTGACTCTTCTCTGTCCATCAAGAAAATCATCAATCCTTTTGTTGCTATCTTTAGCATTTTTTATATATTCATTGTGTTGATTCTGGACTTTGATTTCATGCTTCAATTTTTCATTCTCTTCTCTTAGCTCACCAATGATCTATATTCTTTCAATGAGTTATGTATTTAATTTGTTTGCTTCTTGACTCATAAGAATAATCTAGTTGATAACCTCATGGCGATTCTCAGTAAGTCTTTGAATCTCTGATTCTTTCTCTTGTAGTTTCTCTATAATTTTCCTCCTATCATCGATGGCTAGTGTTCTTTCATTTTCAGCTTTTCTTGCATCATTCAAGACATCAATCATTTTTACCATTTGAGTTTCTTGACCGATTTGCAGCATCTTTATTTGATCTGTCAAATGTAGATTGACCTCTTGTAGACTTGTAATGTCTTCAACTGATGTGTCTGAAGCTTTGCTCGTTGATGATTCTGTTGTATCAAAGTAATCTTGTATTTCCAATTCTTTGTAGTCTTTCTCATTCAGCCTGGTTGCCATAATATTTCTTTCATCAAGAAGTTTTATTAGTTTGATTCTTTCCTCTTTATACTACTCATAGTTTATTTGCATCTGTAACTGCTCATTCTCAATAGTCATGTCCACTCTATACTTTTCCATTGCTCCGATCTTTTCTCTTAAGTCTTTAAGCTTTTCAAGAAAGAGACTTAGCTCTGATACCAATTGTTGGAATTATATTGGAATGATGTACTGAGAGGGGAGGGGTGAATCAGTACCTCTAAAAATTTTCTTGGTTAGCCCATTAACCCTTAATCATCAGTTTGTAAATTATCTTATCTAACTGTTCATATTTCTTTATGTATATGCAATCATATCATAAGTTCTTTAATATGTAACCATAAAAGAAACATTCATAAAAATAGATAAGTTTATCAACTTGACCTTGATCTTTAGTTAGATATGTTTTAGATTCGTTAGGATGCTTTAAAACATTTACATAAAGCTTGCTTGACCCTCAAGTTATAATTTAAAACAAATTAAAACTCTATAAATAGAATTACATTGCTTTATTTGACGTGTAAAACTCAGATCCACTATTTGCGGGTTCTCTAACTGACTGCCAGTTCTGATGGTCGATTTTCTTTGCCATCGGTGTTCCTTTCTTGAACTGGTCATCGGGTATGCCTTTTCTGTTCCATTGGTTTTGTTCTCAAAATTGTGTCATCAGTGATGATCTCAATGTTATGTTATTGACCCCTTAGTGATGTCCTGTTCACTTTGTCGGTGCAACACTTGTCAGTGTTCATTGGTCAATTCCATACTTAGCATTTTCTTGTGACCTTTGTGTTCTATTGGGTATGCTCATTGTCTGTCGGTAATGCTTGTAGTCCATCGGTAATGATTGTACCAATGATCTCTATAAATGTTTTTCACTAAGTGTACTAATGGAAAAATTAATGTCATCAATACATCCTGGCTTCTATCGAGTACTTTACGAAGTGGGTCGAAGCTGTTCCTCTCACCTACACTACTGAAAAATAGATTTCAAAGTTCATCTTGAACTATCTTATCTTTCGCTATGGCATTCCTCAGGACATTATTATTGATAATGGAGGACCTTTCAAGAACAAGGATGTGATAGATCTATGTGGGAAATTCAGCATTACCCACCATACCTCTTCCAAGTAATTTCCACAAAGAAATGGTCAAGCTGAGGCTATGAACAAAACCATCCTTAGAATCCTCTAGAAAACGGTCGATGAAGCTGGACGTGATTGGCACCTTCGGCTCAATCCTTCCCTTTGAGATTATCACACCTCCATTTGAACCCCCACTAGAGCCACCCCCTTTTCCCTTGTTTATGGTACTGAGGCTATTCTACCCATCAAAATTGAGCTCCCTTCCCTCAGAATTTATCTCAATAATCTATTGTCCAAAGAAGAATATAGAGTTGCCCACATCCAAGAGCTGGAACTCCTTGATGAGAGACGCCTCAATCCCCTAGACCACCTCCGCATGTATCAAAATTTCCTTCGCCTTCAATTCAACAAAAGGATCAAGCCTCATTAGTTTGAGGTTGGTGATCTTGTGTTGCAGCACAATATGAAGAACCTCCAAAACCGTGAAAAGAAAGGAAAGTTTGAACCTGATTGGTTGGGTCCCTTCATTGTCACAGCAAAGTATGTTTCTGGCACTTATCAGATTGCGTCACCATAGGGAGATCCTATCCCTGATCTAGTAAATATTGTACATCTCAAGCACTTCTATTCTTGATCCGTCAGTAGTCCATTGTACAGCCAAAATTTTCAAAAATCCAAAAAAATCAGAAAAGAAAAAAATCTAAAAACATTCAAAAAGCAAGCAAAATAACAAAAAAATCAAAAAAAGCATAAAAAATACAACAGCTTGAAAAGAATATCAAAAAAGAAAAAGAGAAAGAGAAATAAATCCATCCATCTGTGAAAACCACTTTGGTGGTGCAATGGATAAGTACCATGGTAAAAATCTATTTCAGGCGCCATGTGTAGTCAGATCCACCATCTGTTTCCACATTTTTTCCAAGAAGCCTACATCGCCTTCCATAATAAGAGTTACTACCCATATCTGTGCAGGTAGTTCCTTAACCATTTTCCACATCCGCAATAAAAATTCTTGCACGACTGAGCTTACCATATCAACACTGAGCTTTGTTCTAGACACAGTGATGGCAAACGTTTCAAACAAATCAGCAAATAGATTGACTTTCCTAATGATCATTCTATTCACAAGCAATTGCCAGAGAATTCTCATTTCTATCAATCAATATTTGGCCCATTAGGATGCATCCTTCTGGTTTCATCTGTTCTATCAATCCTCACATGAAAATTGTTCATGGAAAGAAATTTTGGACTGAATGACCACTTGGTCAGGATGCCTTTTTGTTGATTTTATCTTGTGTTTTACTATGTTCTTATCGCGGCAACCTCGATCTTTTATATCTTGGTTCGTTATGGTGAGTATATAGTGAAATACGTTTCATTTGTGGTATGATATTCTTATCATAGATTTTTAGTGAATTTATGTTTTGATATTTAGTTATGACTATGTATGCCTCACTAGGGGTAGGATTCATGCATCTCAAATCCCTAAAAAGATCTGGATATACTGCATCTCCTCGTGAGTAACATTTCATAGATCTCATCATACCTAATATCTTGCATTCTTGTTCCTAACAACCTATTTTTATGAGAGTCTAGTCCACGCAAAGGAACCATGTCACTTGTGTTTTCTAGCACATGGTCCATAACTCCTTTTGCAATATCAAACTAGGGTGTGCTCTCCAACATTAACACGGTATCAATCCCACTATCACCATGACGTTAGCATTTGAATTTTAGTTAGGTCATATTGCACTTTGATTTTTCTCTTGGCAAAGGTTTCTATTTATTCCCCCTATCCAGTCACCTAAGTGATTTTATTAGACCTATTTGATACACACAAAAAACATGTCCTCATATGTCTCATATCACATTCATTCATTAGGATACTTTTATTCATTAAGTTCATTCATTAATCATTATTCATTACAGTTGTATTGTTACTTCATTCATTCATCATTACTCATTAAGGTTGCATTTAGTTCCATTACATATTTTAGTTGCATTGATCACATTATAGTTGCATATAGTTATATTTCATTCATTATTTAGTTGCATTGTTAAGTCCTTAACATTGTTTTAGGATTCATTCATTTTAGGATTCATTACACATTCCACAAATCATATATGCATTTACATTTATTACTCATCACATTACATCAATACATTTCAAAATATATCCATCTATAAGCATTAACACATCACATCTAACATCTATATATATTTGCATCTCATCCCTACATCACAAATACATTAGCATAATCATATACATTAATCTCATCCTGCATGTCAGTCATAAACATCATATAACATATGTAATATAAAATCATAATGCATCCATACATCCTGCATAAACATCATATCATATAGCATCATAAATAAAGTCCATACGGTCCAAATAGTCCACAAAGTCCATGTATATATCTCAAAATGTAAATAGCACATCATGTGTCACATAAATCATACAAAAATGTGTATCAAAATGGCCTAAGAAGAATCATGGTGGTGGTTGTGATGGCCCTGCCCCATTGCCTAAATGCGGTGGTAGCCCCACCGATCCCTGCGAAGCTAGACCTATACTGCAGGATATAGATCTCTCTATATAAGGAGGCTCTCGCTCTGCCTCTGGCATAGCTCTATGATACAAAGTCATATAGTAAAGGGCCTCTCGCCCTCTCATGCCAGCCTCCCTCTACACCGCAAAGGCGTCTACTAATACATGCCCAAATCTTGTTGTCATCCCTGTGTCTCGAGCTATATCTTGCTCGTTCTTGTATGTCTCTGTGTGAATCTGCAAAGAGTCTCAATTTGCTATTAGAGCTTCTATATGCGCTGACATCACTGCCAAATCCTCCATGTCTCCATGCTCCTTAATAATAGTGAACTCTCTGCTATCAACCTGAGCCTATAATAAATCTAGTACTCTCTGCGTACTATCTCCCTAAGTTGTCTCCACTGCTATCTCCCCCTATATCCTGGCTAGCTCTATCTCTAAGCTACTCAATGTAGCCTGAGCTATAGCTAGTAATCCCTGTAGCCTCTAGATCTCTTCTTGCACGCTCACCTCAGTCACCTAAGATGTCGCTAGCGAGACCTATACCCTACCTAATTTAGTGTGAAGACTGTCCCTCTCGGCTACCACTATTTCATGTACCTCTTGGGCTATGTGCCCGACTGGTGGTCCCTATACTTTTGGCCCCTATCCCTCTGGTCCTTGTGGATGATCAGGTGGCCCCTGTGGCTCCTGATCCTATCCCTGATCCTGCCCCTGTGCACCTGGGACTATCAGAGGTTGCCTCCCTCCAGGTATCTCTACATGTCCTCTCTGTCTCTGTACTGCCACCCTAGGCTAGACTCTCCTCCCCTCGGCCCCTCCTCCATCCTCATCATCATCATTTTCATCATGTCCCTCTCCATCTTCTCCCTCTCTGGGCTTCTCATCCTCCTATACTATCCCCGACACTGTCAACCTGATCGATCTATGTGTTTCCCACCACTGAGTGTATGATGGATCTACGCCCATCCCCCAGATACTCCCCACCTCTTGGGTCACCAGTGGATGTGGGAACCCATCTGTAACTACCTCCTGGACCTTTCCTATCTGTCTCTCTACCCTATACGGCATGTACCTGGAGATCATATATGTTGTCCTCCCGATCAACCAGCAGTCGATCTGAGAAAATCTCATGTAATATGAGTCATAAAACTCATCCTCTATGTACCCCTCCTGCTGGGGGATCTCATGTCCCCAGGCCTCACACCCTACATATGGTGCCCACTGTATCTCCTCCATCTCATCGAGTCTCTGTCGCCAGTAACCAACTGAATCTGTGGCCTCATAACTGATCAGTGGCCTGTATCTGCATACAAATGGCTCGTAAGCCACTCTGGTCTATTGGTGCCTAATCGGTCGTATGACTGCAATGTGCTCCCACGCCCATACAAGAAGAAGTGTGCATCCAAGACCTAGTGCCCTACCCTTACGATAGGTGCACATGTGGAAATCATAATAGAGCTACTTTAGAATAGTGTATCCCCAATAGTACTTGTCTCCATCCTTCACCATGCTACTGAGAACCCGCACCCAACCGATAGGGAATCCCTTTCTTGCATGATCAGGCATCAATCGACCTCCTATCAATTCAGCCAAGTAGAGGGCCACCTGCTACAACTGTGGCTCCATCACCCTCACTCTGGCCTAGGACATCCACTGCCATGTAGTAGGAAAATCCGCATACCTCCGCCCAAATTCCATCTCCATGTATGGCTTTGAACCCTCAAAGAATTACTCGGATATCAGCCCCTGAATAGGCACTCTGTAGATCCTCCATGTGTCATGAAGGGTGATCATAGCTTCCCTTGTCAAGAACTGGAAGCTCAAAGTGGTACTATGTCAACTCTCGATCAAAGCAGACATAAGTAAATTATGCGCTCTCAAATATGGCCAATGATGTACATGCTCTAGCCCACATAGTGTGACGATCCCCACTCAGCTGCAGTCAACTCCTACTCCAGCACCATAGTCGCTGCATAGCACTCCCTCACTCAAAAGGTGATGGTATCCTTGTACATCCAACATGCTCATGTTAGATATCAGATAGCATTTTGGGGCATCAAAAAATGTCCCTAGCCTATCCTGGGGCATCGAGAAATGATCCTGGACCCTTGTCTTTCCTCTTCTTCCTATTTTTTCTTCCATTTTTGGGTCAATCTGTGTAGATGGCAGTTGACCCTCGCAGACGGCAGACTTTCACAGTCGCCAGTCTGCAGAGCCGGTGGATCTTCATAGATGTTGGTCTATAGAGATGCTAGTTTAGGTCACTGCCTCTTTTCCATGCAGACGGCGGAGTTCTAACTCCATCATCTCCGTTGCGCACTTCCCTTTTCCCTGCCCTCGCAGACAAAGATCAAGAAATCTCTATCTATGCAGATGTCGATCCCTAATCGGTCATCTGCAAGGATGGTGATCTGTCAATCGCTGTCTATGCAGCCGGTGATCAGGCAACCATTGTTTGCACTACGCACCAGCTTTTGGACGCATTTATGACACCCTAGACACCTAAAAAAGCATTAAATGTGTAACAGACTAGGAGGTGTTGGACTACTCATTGGTGGTCCCACATCTGTCGATCATTGGTGGACCCAAATGTGCTCTCCATGTTGTGCTCACTCTCGCTCTATTGCCATTGCTCTCCTCTTCTCTTTTTTTGCTCTTTATGGGTGAAAATGACTTGTCTTTGGGCCCCGATGGACTATTTATAGCCCCTAGGGACCCATTTTCTTTCTTTCTTCTCCCTGTTCCCTATTCTGCTCCCCATTTTTCTTAAACACGCCATGCAATTGGTCTTCTTTCCCCATTTTTCTGTCATTTTTGACAAAATGTTATTAAAAAATTTTATTTTTTCCTATTATTTTCTCGAGGGAGCACCCTCCTCCGCTCTCGTTGCCATAGGTTTTCCTGACCTCTCTGGGGCATCTTATTTTCTTTTCTTTTATGCGATGCCACTTTCGACGTCGCATCAAAGAGGGGCAAAATGTAGACGTCTAAAATCGTCCTTATATTAATTTAATTAAAATTCCCTTAGCATTATAATTAATTTTAATTAATTAATTATATTTGTTATGTTCTACTATTTATTTAATTAAATTTATTTAATTAAATATAATTCACTTAGTATTTAAATTTAATTTAAATACTATTCCCCTTTAATGTATTAAATTTCATTTATATACATTACCCCTCACTAATCCCTTTAAATAAATTTTTAATTTATTTATTCCTTCACATGACTTAAATTCTACTAAACTATAATTAATCTAAATTTTAAATTTGGATTAAGCTAATTTGAACCTAGATCCTACCCTACCTCACATC
>MU226334.1:55704-86209 GCA_018584345.1 Thuja plicata | reverse complement strand
GGTTTAACATTCAAATTCACAAGATGAGTAATACTACGTAAGAAATTAATACCTTGATCATTATCATGGAGAAATTTCTTAAGAGCCTCTATAGCTTGGATAGAATCTTGATTATGGTTTTCTTGGAGAAGACAATTTCCCATTTTATCAAGTTTGGTTGAAAGGTTTTGCACTTGTTCAGGAGGAACCCTTAAAGCATCATCTTCATCATGAGATGAGTGAGAAGAGTTATGCTCCATGGAAGGATTGGAATCATGGGTTATCAAATTGTCATCCAGAACCCTGAGGAAAGGAGAGGAAGACTCAGGATCAAAGGAACCCATAATTCTATGGCTTCTTCTATCTGGGATACTATAAGTAGGACTAGATGTGGTAAAGCTCATACACCAATACAATGCAAATGAACTAACACAAAATTTTGATCAATGGAATTCAAATGAAATTTGAAAGAAAATGCAAGATCTAGCATAAACAATGTAAATGTAACACCAAAAAGAAAGAGTTGTCTATCGCGGGTTCACCAAAATGTAGAGGAAATAATGTGTGTGTTACCAAAATGTAAGATATAAAATTGGTATAAGGAGGTTTGAGTATTAATTATTGTTTGATTTGATTAGAGTATATTGAATTCCTTAACCCTACTTTATACTTACTTGAATTTAATTTATTGTATATTGTAATTGTGATTAGGATGAAGATAAGATGTTCCTGTTTTATTCCCAAATACACAAATGGAAGATCCAAGTTGATCAACCCAAAAGAAGGGTTAATGCACAAATGAATCAACTATTTGGGAACGAGAATAACAAGAAGGGAATCTTAAATTATGTTAATTATATGTATAGAAATGATATATGAAAATAATTTAAGGAATAGGAGAAATGTACTAACCTTGAAATATTGCAGATCAAAGAATGCTTTTTTTTGAGGTTTGTAGACTATTTCTTGAAAAACTGGCAGTTGATCCCGTACCGGAACGCAGAGACGAACAAAACTCAGAAATCTTTTTCTGTTCCAGTGTCATCTTATGAAAAAGGTTGACCTTGACCCACAAATGTTAACCCTGACCCAATAATGTTGACCCTGACCTGCACAGGTTCGACAGAAAATCTGTTTGCACCATCCGAAAGAAAGTTGAAAAGGGTATCCAGATCTTGTCTCAAATCTATTGTTCTTTACCTGTACCTACAATAAAAATGGGATTATTTGTTGTGGGGGAGGGGTTTGCCTTGGTCAAACCCTAGTTTTGGAATTAACCTCAAATATATGTAATTGAAATTGCAGAAATAGACAAAGTAAATGCATAAATTAACCTTGCTTGAAAAAGTCCTTGTGGCGGATTCGAATCCTTGAATCCAAAAGTATGCTTCAAAATGTAGAATGTAGAAAGGTAGGATGTCTTAAATATCTTTCTTGTAGGTCTCCAACACCAAGTCTTGAATGGGTTCTTGAATTTGGAATCGGATTGGAAGAAGGTGGATGGAGATATCACCAAAAGGGAACTATGTAGCTTGAATCCTTCAATGGCCTCCAATGGATCTCCTTCACGAAAATGAATACTTGAATGGATGAATGCTTGCTTTGAAATATTTCTCCTTAGATTTCTTGAATCACCCTTGAAGATAGTTTTCTTGATGATGGTTATCATTCATAATGCTTAGAGAAAATGAGAGGAGAAGGCTCCCTTTTATATGAAATTAGGGCACAATCTTCTAAGGAGGCCTACATATGAGGATTAAATTCCCATTAAAGCCTTTACCCCTAGGAGAGGACCTATATTAAATATAATTTAGGAATCAACACTTCAGAACCTGAAACAGTCGACCCGAAAGTGGGAAATACTTTTTGCAAAGGCCAACATCCAAAAACTGTGAGACCCCAGGATCTGAACCCTGGGTCAAGGTCGAGGTCGACCTTGACCTAGGTCAAGGTCAAGATCAACCCTGACCTAGGTCAGGGTCGAGGTTGACATAGACCTAAAAGGTCAACCCTGACCCTGAAGCCTAGAATCACTAATCTACAGTTCAGAATGAAAAAATCAGGCTAAACAGGAGTGGGAAGAAGAACAGAACAAGGGGGAAGCCATGTCAAGATCAAGAACCCATTCAAGGCGCTTGTCATGACCCAAAACCACTCACTCAGAAGGCTAAAAAAGTCTAAAATGGAAGTGCTTCCATTTTCTGACTATACAGAAAGTCATTGTAATGGGTTCTTCTGTCAAACCAGCATTTGACAACTACTTGGTGACATGCAAAATGTGCAAGTGTCACGTCTCTTTATTCTTCCATTTTTACTAGGTTCAAAAGGTGAACCTCCACATCTTTATCCTAGGTGTTGAATTCCTACATGAACTGCAAGACGGTAATTTGTAAGTTTATTGGGAATATAGGATTCTGGCTATAAATCAGGTGAAATGGAGAAGTTCCCAGGGTTGTCTTAATTCTGATGCAATCTTCCCAAAGGGAGAACTTGAGTTTCTGGTGCCAGTCCCAGGTATTCTTCTCTAGAAACTGTTTGACTACTTCCAGTAGGTTTTTATTGGTGGATTTGGCGATGTCATTACGCTGGGGATAATAGTTTCTCAAAAATTTTAAGGTGATCTTTCTCTGATAGGCCTATTCTAAAAGTTGTTCAGAAGAAAATTCTGGACCATTGTCACATATGATAGCAAAAGGCTTTCCAAATCTTGTGACGATGTTATCTTCCAAGAACTTGATGACTACATCTGCATTATTTTTTTTGCATGGGATTTCCTTAGACCACCAGGTACAATAATTTGTAGCAGTTAAAATGTTTCGGTGGTTAGCGGATGAGTTGGGGTTTATTTCCCTAATAAATTAAAATGCCCATTGGGTGCAGGGTCGAACCTCAAAGACTGGTTGTAAAGCCATCACGGGGTTCCGCTCACAAGAAGCAGTGGTTTGATAGGTATGGCACTTCCTTATGTGAGCATGAACGTCTTTGAAGATAAAGGGCAAATAATATCCAACCCAGAGAATCTAATGGGTGGTGGCATCAGCTGAGCCATGCCCAGTTTCATACTGCTCGTGGAATTCCTCTATCATCTTGGCAGCTTGGTCTCTGTCTATCCACCGGAGATCAGTCCCCTTGAAATCCCTATGGAAAATCATCCCATTTTCTCTCATGAAGTGGGCACTTTTTAGTCACAAGGAATGATGCTTGTTAGGAGGGAGTCCCTCTATACACTGGTTGTTGATTAATAGGTACACCAGATCGGTATACCACAAATCTTGAGTGATGGACTCCACAGTGTAAGTTTGGCATTCGATGTTTGGAGTGGCCTCTGCCATTGCTTTACATAGTCCTTGGCCTTAGACTATTTTCATCAGTTTCATTTCAAGATCATATTCCTAGAGGATGGCCATCTATTTCCCTTTGCGTTTGCCCAGTTCACTCTATAGCAATAAAGACTTGACATCCTGGTTCAGGATAATGGAATGCACGTTTCTTCGAAGAATGTAGTGTCAGAATTTCTTCATGGCCCAGACTACAGAAAAGGCCTATTTTTCTAATGGTGTGTACTATACTTTCAAATTCTTAAAGGGGGAGCTCATGAAAGCAATAAGTCATTCCTCTCCCTCAACTTTCTGGGTTAAAACTACAGTCGCAGAGTGCAGCGAAGCGAAGGAATAAATGTGGAATGGGAGGGAATAGTCTGGACTTGCCAAGACCGAGGCTTCCACTATAGTTTGATTGATTTGGGAAAAATGCTCACTTTGCTTCAGAACTCCACTCAATCTTAGTATCTTTCTTCATCGTATCATTGAGCGGTCTGACAATCTCAGTGAATCTGGTAATGAACCACCAGACAAAGTTTATCTTTCTGAAGAAAGATCTCATTTCCTTATTAATGTCAAGCATTTGTAAATTTAGCAATGCTTCTACTCTCTTAGGGTCAATGGATATCCCTTTCTCAGAGACTATATGTCCAAGAAATTTCCCTTCTATGACCCCAAATATACACTTCTTGGGGTTAAGGGAGATACCGTACTGGCGACATCTCTTGCAGATCTAAGCGAGGTGGGCAAGATGATCACGCCTATCCCAGGAAAAGACCGTTAAATCATCCATTTAGATGATTATGAATTTATTAACTAGACCTTTGAATGCAATGTCCATGGCCTTTTGAAATGTGGTCCTGATGTTAATTAGGCTGAAAGGCATTCTCTGGTATGCAACCATCCCCCACTTGGTGGTGAACACCATTTTAATCCTATCTTTGAATTAAACCATGACTTGGTTATACCCAGAGTGCCCATCTAGAAAGGACATCATTTACAAACCATTTATAATTTGTAACACCTCATCTAGTGAAGGGAGAGGGTGATTATCCTTCTTGGAGGCTTTGTTCAGGTTGTGGAAATCCACACAGAGGTGAATCTCACCAGTCTTTTTGCATACGGGGACAAGGTTGGCCACCCATGTGGTATGCCAGATAGGAAAGGTGATCTGGACTGACAATAATTTCTTAACCTCCTGGTGGATTAGGGGTTCGATCAAAGGGTTTACCGGCCTCTATTTCTGCCAGAAAGGTTTGGCGTCTAGTTTCAAGAGGATGGTGTGCGTCATGATAGATGTATCATAAGTTTTGAGATCTTCATACTCCCATGCGATAACATCAATATATTCTCAGAGAACCGTGAGAATATTCTCCTTCTCCTTTGGGGAGAAGGAGGTACCAATGTGGACAAACTTTTCTTTGTCAACTTTATCAATGTTAAACTTTTCATATTTTTCTCCATCGAAGGAGGATGATGCCTTATCTCGACCCCAAGGGTCTGAATCAAAGATTCATTCTAGAGTGACCATCCCCTTAGGAATGGTGTTGATAGGTAGGTCAATTATCCCATCATCTTCTTCCACTTTCCTAGTATCATCATGATCGGTTTCTTCCATGATCTAATCTTCAAATATTCCAATATTTTCCATGAAGGCCAAAATGTGTTAGTTAGCTTCGAAAACCTAAAAGTGTGTTATATTGTCTGAGATGGACGAGGTGGGGACTATTTCAATAGAGAATCACTAGAGCTGAGAACCAGCCATCAGCTCGAGGGTACTGGTGGACATAGCGAGGGCATCCAGAACATAATTACATTTTTGGGGGATAATTTTGATGTCAAAAGCATCAAAGTCTTCAATTAGGCTCCATGCCAGGTTGCGGTATGCATCCATCCTTTTATTGTGACATGTATATTGGCTCCAAATTTGTTTTACAATTAGCTCTGAGTCACCCATTGCCTGGAGGTGAGTGATCCCTTTTCTCAAAGTGAACAAGATTCCAAGGACTAAGGCCTCATACTCTGTGACATTGTTGGTGCGGGAAAACTACAATCTATAGGATGCAAGGAAGGATTTCCCTCACAGATTGATTAATTTCACTCCAGCCCCACAACCTTGTTTGGACCGGGACCCATCAAACTTCAGGATCCATAGATCATCACTATTTTATGGGGTTGAGTAAGTGAAGTTGCCTTTTGATTGGGTTTAGGGTTAGGAGGCTTTTCAGGTGATTCCTTCAGCTTGGATGGTGTGCAGGTGAGACTTTCCTCCAGAGAATCTTCTGGTTTGGGTTACTAGATGAGTAGCACCTCAAGTATACCGACGAGTGGATTTCTTGGTCAAGGGAACCTGTATTTTCACTCCTTCTCTTGGAGATTGGTGATGTAATGGGTAGCGGTGGCTATACAGGGCTCAAACTCTAGTTTAGAGTGTTTTTGGTATTGTACCCGGCACCAAGTGTCAGACAAGAGGGTTGTCAGAGTCGCCTTGCTACCCTGTAAGTCTACCTCACATTTTAGCTTTATGTCCAAATCTTGAATCCTCTGAGTGATTATGGGATCCTCCCCAGGGAAGGTACCCCCAGGGATGAATTCAAAGGTCATGATTTCCTATGGTTGATATACCCTGAGTGAGGATTCAGAGAAAAAGAATTCATTTACCTTCCCAACTTTGGTAAGGGCTTGTTTTATTCTAGGTTTGCTTTCTACCCAGATCTGATTTGATTTCCCTTTCCAGGGGATCCATAGGTGAGAGAAGTCTGTCAAGAAATACCGGTTGAGGGCCTTTGACCAATTTTGACTCAATAACATCCCATAGGTTTCAGGGATGTCAACCACTAGGATTTTGATGATGCTAGATATCTGGGTATCCTGGATGAGCTGAATCTAGATGTTCTTCAGCTTACCAACCATCTTCACAGAAGTTTTGTCCAATTGGACTACTACGCCTTTGGAGGGTTTGGGAGTGATTCTGAGCTTTTGGGAAATGGACAAGGGCATAATGTTACCCAAGGCACCAGAATCCACAAGGAAGTTGTACAAGTTTTTCCCTTGGATGTTCAGGCCTAGAAGGAAGGGGGGTCTTCTATATTTCCCTAGAAGACTGTCGAGTTGGCATTGTCAAAAGTGATAATATTTGTCGAGTGACTAACAACTTCCAGGTTCCCTAAGAGCTATAGGAGGGACTTCTTTTTCTTGGGACAATTAAGTAAAACCTCCATCAAGTTCATGGAGGTAGTGGTGTTTTCCAATGCCTTGGTGATATCAAACCACCCCTTTGGGTAAAGGTGGCTCCCCCCGGCCGGATGCCTATCATGGCTATGGCCAAATCCTTTCAATGGGAAGGAATGATCATTTGTGTTAGAGTCCTAGGGGGTGCTCTTGAGATGCACTTACATGTAGGATGTCCCTTTGCCAGATTGACTCTGAGTGTTATATGGAGTCCGTGGGTTGGTGAATGCGTTAGCCTCAAAGGCTGGAATATATTCGTCAAAGAATCCCTATAAATAGGGTTCTTCTTCGTCCTCTTCATCTGTCGTGAAGAAGACAGTCTCACATGTAAAAGTAGTGTGAGGGGATATGTTTGGGAGGATTCCAGGGGAGTTGGTTTAGTAGGTTGTTTTCAGTCTGACTGGGAGATCTGGATGATCTTCTCTAGGGTGGAATAGCACCTCAAAATTTGAACTAATATCATGCAATCTACACCATGTGGTCAGGGGGTGGAATTTTGTGAGTTGTGCAGAATGACTAGGTTCAGTACCACCTTGAGTGGTAGCTTGATTTGGAGGAGGACCTCTAGTATTCATGTTATTGCTCCATTTTTTTTGGGTGGGCCGAGGCCCATTATTGTAGCTTCGACCTCCAAAAATGGTATTTTGTTGACCTGAGAAAACATTTCCTCTTTGGGAATTGGGGTTGTGGGGCATCAAAGGCCCCACTTTTAGCTATCCCATGTCTGTTGTCAAGGAGGACACCAATCACCAGAGGGATTCAACCTTGACAGACAGTTGGCTAGTGGTGTCACAGTGTGACGATTAAGGTGGTGGGTTACCATGGAAAGAGGCAGCAGCTCCTGGAGTCAAAGATGGCAATCCTTTGGTCATAGACGACTAGAAGAAAGGTACTCTAGGGGATTATGTCAAAGGTTTTTGCATATGCTGTGGCTGATTCCAACGAATGTATTCCAGACCCAAGGTTGCCAGGGCTTGAGATGGGCAAATGTACAGGGCCTGTAGGTCTATCGGTGGTGGGCCCATGGCCATTGTTGGGCCACCCATCATCAGATTGGGATTATATCCTTTGTCATAAGGAGTTCCTCTGGGAAAAATGTTCAAGGGTACACTTTGTCCAATCCTGCCGAGGCCTTGCTCAAGCCGCGGGACAACTCCAAGGCTAAGTTGTAAACTTTTGCAAGGGTATCCCAATTGTTACCGGCAGTAGTTCTCCAAAGGAGAGTAGTGACAAAGGGGGTCCATAGTGTTCAGGTACGTCTGGATATTCACATCGGTGGATGGGATAAAAGGGCCTGTGCACTGCTTCAAAGCTCATTGGAACCGATGATTAAAGGTAGTGAGAGGCTCATTTGGTTCCTTTCTTATGGAAATTAACTAGTTGTGGGACCAAGCTAGGTCTACATGAATGTGGAAGGCTGCCAGAAAGGTGTCTTCCATATCCTGCCAACTATTGATGGAGTTGGTAGGCAAGTTTAAATACCAGTTTAGCTCATTTTGTCCTAGGGATAACAGAAACATCCGGGTCACAACATCTTGATGTTGTATCTAGTGTCTATTCATGGCATCTTTGTAGGCTTGAAGGTGTTCTTCTGCAATTTGGGGACCTAGATGCTTGTATTTGAGGTAGATCTTCTCCGGCTGTGGAGGAAGATTGTTAGTAGCACCGAGAAACAACCCCATTGGGGACCCGGTATTGTTGAAGTAGGTAGCCATCAAGACTGTTTGGTTTTGGCTTTGGTGAATGTGAGTCCCCGATATTATCTAAGGGATTTGGGTATTCTGGTGTGTGGTAGATCCCTAGAGAACATTCAATGACTATCTCGTTTGGTGGTTCCTTTTTCTTTGGATAGGAGGTTTGAGTTATACAAACTCTCTGGGATCAAGGATCAATCACAGGACTCTTTCAAAGAGTAGGGATGAAAATGACCCTATCCCACAGAAAGCCTGGTTCCCAAAACTACTTCTTGGGGAGTCCTCAGGTGGTGTGAAATTGAAATCTTTAGGGGGAGATGAGCTCATGCCCTCCTTCTAGCGCCAGTTTCTATTGATGGGACTTTGTGACCGGTTCTGCCAATAGGGGATAAGTTGTCACTGGGTACCGAAGTACCAAACAACTTTGCCTGTAGAGGTTTTCTAAACAATAAATTCTCCTAGCCTCCATGCACCTAGTAGTTAGGTCTCAACGGTGTGGGGGAGCTAAGTTGGGTAGGTGACTGTTGTTCGAGGTGATAGCTGGTTTTTACTCATCACTTCCAAGGATTTCAAAAGGGGGTGAGGTTTCCTGCAAGCATCTTAGATTTATCAAAGAAATCACAAAATCTAGATCATAGTTAGAGTAAGTTTCTACTTATAGTCATGCAATATGTATTCAAACATCAACAATGCTCCAATGCAAGAAAAAAATACTAAATACCAGATACACAAGGAATCAGTGATTCATATGTATTCAATAGAAAAGGGAGATAAGATCATTTAACTAAATGCAAAACACCAGAGCAAAGGACATAAGAAGACATACAGCACTAAATATGTTCATTAACTTCAGAGATCAAAACAACAAATAATATAGGGCCGCAAGCTATTCTTCCTTCTTTCATTAACTTGAAATGATTCCAGCATCACTAGAAAATACATTCAAGGTTCCAAGGGAGCATTAACCTAAAAAGAATAGACTGAAAGTAAACTTCTAACTACAATGAACCTGAAATTTCTATTTGCTATTACTACTAGACATAGAAATACTCAATTTTTCCAACCCTTGTTAAGGCATCAGTCTTATTATTTATACACAAACTTTACCTAATCTACCTATACACTTGCTAAATAAAATACAATATCTGTGGCCGGTACTACCTGCACTACTTACAATCATCTCGAGATGTACAGAGTTTTGACAAGATGGAAGAAGAAGAAAGGGGAGAAATCTAGAAGAATCGGCCTAGAGAAGAGGGCCATGGTACTTGTAGAAGAAATTTTCTTATCTCGATAACTTAGGCCATACGCCTCATTAATCTTGATTATGGCTCCTTGTCTTCGATGTGTGCCAGACAGTAAATGCGGGAGTGGCACCTTGGGGGAATAAGAAGACATCAGTCAAAACCATCCCATGTGCCTGACCTATCATTATTTGGATCACCTACATTCTGACCATTATTAATTGTTGATAGCGATCAGTCAGCTCCAGAGAACCTTGACGCAGATTGCTGCAAAAGAATACAAAACTAGGACCCAGAATTCTAGAGTCTGGGAGCTTATGCTCAAAGAATAACATATCTTCAAAACTTTTCCCTGCTGGCAGAAATATCTGGAGATCGGAAGACTTAACTATTCTTTACATTTTTGGAATGTCTCCAAAATCTGGAGAATTCCCTCCTCATCTATCTCTTTAATACATTCCTAGTAGTCTTTGGCAGCCTCCAACTGGTCACCTACATCTCAGGCACCTTCCTTAAACTCTGTTGCAACCTTCACAGTTTCGTGCGCCCTGAGCAACATACAAGTGAGACATGACATCTTTGCTCCATCAAAATCTCTAGAAGACCAGAACTGTGCCTCCATTATTTCATCAAATCTACTCAAAACAAAATCCTCCAGAGCACATGTCTCAGTGCTAAAGGGATCGACTGCTGAAACCCTTGGGATGAATATCGCATAGGAATTTAATGAATTTTGGATCACCAAGACTTTAACCTCTAGGGTTGCTACCAGTTGCTTTCTCATCTGAACTTTAGAACCAAATCTGGAGTGTTGGGCCCAGAGGAACCTAAAATGCTCATCTCCCAAAATACTCATCTCTGTGACGGCTTCTTCCCCAAAATTCATTATCTCTTCCAACTTACTCTTCCATTCTTCATATTTTTATATCTCCCCTCCCACTAAGAAACAATGTCATTTACCTGGCCCATGATGTTACTAGCCTGGTGCAGGTCTAGGAGTGTCACTGTTAGGAAATTCCTTATGGCTTCTACCTGCTTAGTTACCCAATCATCCACAGCATGTTCCTTCTTCTTCATTGTCCTTAGCACATCAATATCGCCTTGCGGGAGTAGTGTTCGAGATGTGGAGGCCTCTAGATGAATAGCAGCCAATGGTTGTGTCAACTCTACAAGAATCTAGAAGAGATTATCATTTGTTTCTTTTTCCTCCTTCATCTTCTATGCGTGCTTTTCATACCGGGCCTCAATTGCCTGGATTTCTTCTCTTAACAGGTCTAGTTCCCCATGTTTATCTCTCCTCCCAGAGGGACTTCTGTGATGGTGTACTCTATAGCTCCTATTTTTGCCTCTTCTTTATCTGGGGGAGGTGTTCCTACTACCGCGATGGTATTTCCTCCCAGACCAGGCCGAATGTTATGGAGGGTCTGGGCCTTCTTAGGCTTGTTGGCATCTTGATTCTGAGCCATCATCTCGGATAGAGAGAGAGGGGCTCTTATTGCCGCCAGGGCATTTCTCTTCCTTGATTCTACCAGCCATTGTGGTGGTGTGGGCAGTCTTACTACTATGACTTGGAAACTTGGGTCCTCTTCGAGGGCTTGTTGTGCTTCCCCGGCATCAGTGGTCACTATGGAATCCTTTTATTCATTCTCAGGATTTCCTACTTCTCCCACCTCAGTGGTATTTACATCTGTAGTTTCAAGGTTCCCACCTTTCTCGGCACTTATGGTGTCTGTATCCATATTTTTGGGGTTTTCCCCAACATCCTACTCCTACTGCGTTCCTTTGGTGTTCTTTGCTGGGACATTCTCCTCCTGAGGCTTGTTTTCTGGAGGGGGTGAAGGTGTCTGACCCGAGCCTGACTGTTGTGCTTTGGGGACCACCTTGCTGAATATGATATCCTAGGGTAATGGGTTACCTAGGGTGTCTTGAGGTGTTTGGAGTATGACAAATGAGGGTACAGTTGTTCCCAAAGTTCTAGTTTCACAAGCCATAGTCAATCGCTTGACCTGTACCTACCTCTCTCTTGTCTCGTCCCCAAGACCGGTGTCCCTTCCACATATTGTGTGTTTTCCTGTCCATGTTCCTGGGTTCCTTTTTCCAGGAAAATTTCCTTTTCTTGTCCTTCCCCTTCCCCGAGGATATTCCCTGCCTCTTGTGTGGCAATCTCTTCCACTGCCCTCTCCACATCTTCCTACAAATTTACCAGGTCATCAATTTGAAAGATGTCATTAAAATTATCATGGGGAGGGGAGACCTCTGAAGGATCTTATGGTTCAGGGGAGGAAGGGATGAGCTCCACAGTAATACTGCCCGATGGTCTGGGGCTTGCATCTGTGCTTGGTGGAGGATTATTTGTTCTTTGTTTCCTTCTCCTCGTTTGTAACAAGGCACCGGCATCTAGAATAGCCACACCCTCATCCTCCATCTCCGCTACCTGACTCATGAGTGTTGCAAGTGAAGGGGAGCTTGAAGGAAGGGTAGATCCCACTAGAGTGATAGCAATACCAAGGGAAAGTCTGGCACTAATTGTTTCGCCTAGCTGTCGAGATGACTCTAGCTGAGTACTAAGTTGTTCCATCAAAGGGGCTAGAGACGGGGGTAGAACCGGGGCCAGGGTTCTCTCTTTTGTTTTCCCCTATCTCTGGTCTGACCTAACATTCTAGAGCCAGAAGTGGACCCCTACAAAATTGGACCATCTCAGCGGGTGCTCTTTATACATACCCATGAAAAATATTCATGACTGCACTTCACTATATCCTTAGTGATATCCTTTATCATCTAAATTTTTGGGGTGTCCCAATCCACTAGAGGGAGAGCCATCTTATCAATCCCTTTGGAGTTATATTCTGGGTCCTCCAAGGATCCGCTATCTAAGAAGTCTTTTGGAAAGGTCCAGAGACCAATGCGCTTCATCATACCTTTTGTCATTCTCTCATAATTCCAACTCTGGACCTTGAAGTCATCCTAGCAATCCATCCAAAAATCTTCCATGTGAGGCTCATGGGGTGCTGACGCCTAAGGTAATGCTTGATTTATTTTTCCTAGCAGATAAAAATTTCTCCACGCCAGGTAGAACACTCCCAGTCCCAGACTTTTCAATTCATTTTCGGCCTCCTTGGCTGCTGCAAGGCTGCAAGTGTAATTCCCGCAAGTGATCGGGAAAGGGATGGTGGTAACCTTCTTAAGGCCATAATAAGTATGGACCTCCAGGATCTGTCTATAGTATTCCATTAAAATAATCCTATCCTGAGAGTGTTTGGGAAATACGTAGGGCTTGCTAGAGAATCTGGTCACCCAAATGTATGAATATTGTTGGAATTAAATGAAATAATTACCGTAGGAACCTACCAAGGCCATGGCCTCCTTTGAAAACTGGTAATCGGCATCCTGAGTGGGTATCAAAATGTTGTAGTAAATGAAGGTATCATTTACCGACATAAATTGGGAAGCTAGCTTCCCATTGAATATGGGGGAAATGATCCCAAGGAGCACTCTGGCCGTGCCCTGTCCCAAGGATGTTCACTATAAGTAAACCCTGGATTCTAAGTCTCTGTTGTGCCAGTGCCCATAGAACATAAGAAGTCATCTGGAAATTAGATGTCTCACTGACCTTGTTCAGCTGGAAGTCCACATGATTGGCAACAATGGTTTCCCAATCAAAAATTTTCCCATTGGTGGTGATGTTGTATAGAAAGTAGTACATCCAGGCTGAAAATTCTTGGGCATTTTGTTCCCTGAAGACCTGGCATAGGAAAATGATCCCTGCTTGTATGCACTCCTTGAAGTCTGTATGGGGGATCTCCAGCTTCATTTTCCTGTAATCCTTCTTCGGCATCTTTAGCCAGTGGGTCTTAAGGTGTTGTTGGGAAGCCTGTTGAACATGGTTGAACTCTTGTAGTGACACGGCCTAGGAGATAATGATAGAATTGGAAAACTGGGAGATCCCCATCCCCGAAGCAAAAGTGGCAGCATCGAGGGACACTAGGAGCATTGGGTAACCTGAAGGAAGGGAAGCAGCAAGTATAACAACCTGGATGGTTGTAATGTTCCGCCAGGGTGAGAATCAACTTTGGGGATTGCACAAAGCAAGGGATGCATGCGGCTTTGATTATGCTAGAGGTAGCCAAATTATTTTCCATACTGTCTCTAGCGGAACGCTGATTGAACATTATCCTTATAGGGCCCTGCAATTTGGCCCACGGTCTGACCTCTTTGTCGGTGATTTGTTCTAACTTGGAATCCACCTTGGATCCCACAATGACACCATCCTTCAGATATTTTGATGTGAGTGGGAGCTTCTCTAATGCTTTCTCAGATCTTGTCTTAGTGGTCGCCCTTGTTGAGGTGGATGGGAGTTTTGGACTTCCGGGAGGGGAAGATACTTCAGACATGTTGTTTGATGAGTTATTCATAGTTTGCAAGACTAGACAACCATTACTATAAATTATCAAATATAATAAATTCCTAGGTTCCAGAGATTTCATCACCATTTCGCACCTACCCTCGAGAAGACGCTAGTTTATATCAAATTCAGGAAATGCAAAAAAAACAAAATAACTTACTTCAAATTTGATCAATACCCAGGGGTTCTGGGGATTATGGTTCATGCAAAAAATGAGATGAAGTCTTTGGGATTACAAGAAACTTGGAGTCTGAGGAAACTAGCCATTATTGAACTAACCAGGCAATTTGTCGTACTGAGCTAACATGGGCTGTCACATGGTCATGCATTGAACAGAGTAATGGAATTTATTGTGATAGCTGTCTCAACACGAATGGAGTGAATACCACTTGGGATGGTTTTAAATGCTCATGAGTGGGGAATTAATCCCTCCATTAATGTTGAAATGATGGGGGAGAGAGAAAGGCCACAACTAGAATAGATCAGGTGACGAATTTGAGTCTAGCAAAAACCAGGTGGGCGAGCTCAGTTTTGGTCAAACGATGCAGAGGGCATGGTGAACTCATCATGGGACAAGTAGGACTTGAAGGAATGTATAGACTATGTACATTAATTTATAGACAACCACATAGGAACGACATGCTATGAGCACTATTAACAGGAGGCCGAAGAATGACATTTACATAGGCCACCCATAGACGCAAACAAATTTACAACTAACCTACAAACCACTACTTCCAAATTTACAAAGGCTTACAAAGGCTCACAGAAATCTAAAACCATTTTACACTATCCACCAATGCACAGAAGGTGGACAACCCTCTTATAAATCCATCCCCCAAACGGGAGGCGACGACAAAGACCAGAACACAAAGAAAACAAAGCCCCAAATTGAAGGGACAAAGTGCAAACCAAAAAAGGAAAGAGAAGGGCTAGAAGGACCTACCTAAAAACTAGAGACACAGAAGGAAGAGCATGGGAGATGTTCTGCAAACAAACAACTCTTTAAAACCCATGAACACATCGAGAACCTTGTAGAATATCTTGAAACGCACATAGGTTCAAACTCCAAATCACTGCTAATCACTTGAAGCAAATTGCACTCAGCTCACTGGTAAATCACACAATTTGCTCTGAGGATAAATTGTTCATGGTAAGTGTAACAATGACAGGTGAAGCTTAATTTATATCCCTTGGATTAAAATGCACCATTCCATTCCACAAACCTCCAGACTCTGAGCCCGGGGATTCTGTGCAACCACACCCTCCAACTACAGAGGAAGTAATAGCACAAGAATCTCAAGGTCCAGAATTCAGCTAGAACAAAGGAAAAAAACACTGCGGGACCGGATCCCAAAGTGCAGAAAACCAAAAGGAGATGACAACAATTGTTGTGCGGAGGCAAAGGCTGGAGAAAGAAAAAGGGGCGAAAATAAACAAATGGAAGAACCAAAAGCGAAAAAAAAAGGGGGACCCAACATTTTGCCAACAAAATGTAGGGACGGGTATGCAGGGCATAGCACATTTGAACAAGCCTCTCCAATATTTTAACTTTGAAAGTTTCTCTATGTGCTAATATATTGTAAATTGAAATATAACCAAGTTAATATTGTGAATGAAACAATTTTCATCTATGTAACAGTTACAATTTAGATGAAGTATATATAAAACTATGGAATTGAGGTTTGAACAATGACATATATATTAAGTAAGCTTAATGCCTAAAATTAATTGATTCCTAGAAATGTATTAGTAATCATTTCTTATTTCTAATAGCCCATTCTGAATGAACAATTTTCAAGTTAATAGAGTATCATTCTCATCTTTAGTTATGGCTGCATCATTGCTACTACAAGTATCATGTTTGTTTTTACTATTTTCATGACTATTCCTCGACAAGTCACTGTTCTAAGGGTTTGTTTCACTTTTTGAAGAGATGAATCACTAGTTTTTGGGTGTCTTTCACCTATTCCAGTCACCTATTCACTACTTTTGAAGGAGCCTTCCATTTTGCACAAGTTTCAATCGCTGACCTAAGGGTATCCATTGGTTTTTTAAGATTATGTTTGATTTTTTTCAAGAATATGTTGACTAATTTTTTTAAGCTTACTCACTTCTTTAGAGAGAATAATATACGGTTCTAAGGATGTATTCTTGGATTTGGAAGGTATATTCAAGGCCCTGACAAGATTTTTATTATTCCACAAGATGTATCTATTACTATTTTGTAGGATCTCTCATGATTTTAGCAGAGTATTCACCCTGAGAAGATAGTATTTTATCCAAAATAGAGGTAAAAGTTCAATGACATAGATTAAAAGATGACAATGAAAATATTGTGATAACTGTTATGTATAATCAAGGACAGTATGAATTTTTTTTACAGTAACTTGGCAATTTCCCTACTTATAACTAAGGTTTCAAGGTCACATCATTCAATATTGTACCACATCAACATTTTTTTATGGAAGTGTCTAAAAAGACTTAAAAAATAATTAAATTGATAATAACAACTATTGCAACATGCTCAACAACTCATAACAACTATTCAAACATGCTCAACGACTCATCCTTTTCCTTATTCTCAATCTCTCTAATACAAGCTATTACGCATGACATGCTATGGTCTTATGAAATTGGATGCATGTGTTAAGTCACAAGACAATGGTTATTAGCTACTGAAAGCTCAATAAGGAATTTGAAATGAATCATGACTATGAAAATTTTGAAGATCAACACACAGATAGTTTGTAACTTCATAGATGTAAGATGAGCTCTATGACTGCTAGATTTGAAATTGTCGAGTTCATAAAAATTAGTTAGGCCTACACCATCTATCATTGACATCCTAATTTCTAACTAAGTTCTGCTAAAACTGTGGTAATTGAAATGTGCTAATGCTATTACAGAGCCACTTGCCCAATTCTAGTGTTGTCCTTGCATTTCCTAAACATAAAACAAAAGGCAATAGTTTGATAGGCTACCTAGACTTTTCCTTACCTCTGCTGCTTAAAAAGCATTCAATGAATTTATCTTTTGTAACAGCAGTAAAGATTGTTTTAATTAAGGGGAAGGACAAAATGGTTGTGTGCATTCTAATAGTTAGGTTTAAAGAACATTATTTTTAATGCTAAGTATTATTAGTTGTGATATTAATGTTTGTTAGTGTTTTTCTTTAAGGTAAATATGTTTTATAGGAGTTATGAACTGGAACAAGGGGTTTTGGAAGGGTCTCATTCTTGTGCAGAGTATAAAGGAGACAAAATATGAAGTCGTTCAGAAAGAAAACATGAGGAATTTGGGAAGGAATTTTTCACTCGGACTTCCTGGGAGGTCACTCATTTCAGTACTATTTCAACTCGAGTATGCGAAACTACATAACTTCCTCCATGATTAAGCCCACTCTCCTTGCAACCCCATTTGTGAAATATTTATCAAGTTTTGTGTCATATAATAGTATATATTCTCGTTTATATATTACTGGTAAACTGAATTGATTTTCAAGTTGTTGAACCCCTTGTTAAAATATCTTCTCACTACACTATCCGCTTGTAGATATGATAAATTATATTTCTGATATTAAATTTTGTCAAGATGGACTTGGTTTAGCCCATCTTTGGAACAATTTCTCTATCTGCAGATGGATTAGTCACCCTACTTGCAGGACCTCTGATATGGCTTCAACTACAATTTATCCTATATGTGTGTTAGAAATTGGATCGTTCTTTACATGTCCAACAGGTGGAAAAGGAAAAAATATGCAAGATTATGACTCACCAACCTACTCATTAATAAGAATATTGCTTATTTATAGTGTTAGAAAAAAAATTACAGCCATTAAGGCATATCTACATTCACCCAGGGAGTTATGTGACATTGAACGTAGAAATAACTCATGTTGTAAATAAGTTCTCAATTGAGTCCGTGATATAAGAGGATTGGAATTTATACCTTCATTGATATAAGAGAGTTGGTATCAATACCAAAATAGGATGACACTGTAAAATAATAGGGTCAATTTTCAACATGAAAAAAAAAAGATACTTTAATTTTGCAATATAATAAGGTCAGTTCACTTTTGCTAGGAAAATGCCTTCGACTTCATTGTATAGAAAGGTTGAATTTAGTTCCACATAAATGATTAGCATAGAGGAGGGTCTAGTTGTCATCTCTTGATCTTAATTATTCTATTAGGCCTCTCATATTTATTGGATTCGAGTATATGCAATTTTCTTTGTACTTGAATGAGTGAATCCAACTTCCATTCAATATACAACAATGAACATTAATCGGTGCCCATCGATGATATATTTCATATTTTTAATGACCATCTCGGCTTCTTTCCTTCCAGATTCCACTTAAATTCCTAGAGTACATTGAATATGTAATATTTTTTCTACTTGTTAATCCACCATGTGCCAATTCAGATGAATGGAATGCAATTTGCAATAGCATTAGCATTAGAGCACTTAATCAATTTCTAGAAGAATGAGAAAGTTTACATGCTTGTTCACTTTATACAAAATGATTAGAAGTGAATGTATAGCCTTTGGGCATAAATGTTCTCACTCATGATCATACAGAAATCTATTGAAAATTTATATACCCTCTCCAAAAGAAAAACTAGATTCATGCAAATACCTAGCATTTAGATCTACTAATTTATTGTCTTGCATCATTTTATTTTATGCTTTTACATTTGCTTAATTGGCATTGCTAAATTACAAGCTTTAGTTCTCCTTTAGAGACCAATAAATTTAGATCATCCCATCTTAAACATGTTAAGGAATACTCTTGGAAATATGATATTGGAGTAAATGTCCTCTTTATGAGAAACCCTTGTTCTTACCATAAAACTTGTTGTTCTTGATCAAATATGAGTAAAGATATGCTACTCTCTATATGTTGGATCCGCCTTTGCCTTCATCAAACTTGTGGCTTCTTTTTTTGCAAATTTTTTGTTCAAATGTTGAACCCAAGATACTCCATGTATGTATCTGGTGTTAAATTTTCAAAATTGCCTGAACTCCTTCAATGCCTCCATGAGGGTTTCTGAAACTTGTTGTTCTCTACAACTAAAAGAGGGGTAAAAAATTTATTGAATACCAAAGAGTACAGAACAACAGAGGAAAAAAAGAGCACTAAAGAGCTTTATCCTGGTCAATAAGTTAAGCCAGCTTATGAGATAAATCAAGGGGAAGCATCCTATGATCAACAATATTCCAATCCAGCGCGTGCTCGGAAGCCCATTTATCCAAGCAATCAGCCGCACCGTTCCACTCCCGATGGATATGCATAAAAGACACAGATTCTAGAGAATTGCATAACTGAGTGATCTATTGAATAACCAGAGCCAAATGCCAATCCACATCCACAAGGTTTCATCTATTCAATAAATTCACTACCACCTGCGAGTCTATCTCACAGGTAATTCTTCTCCAGCCATGTTGACAACACTATTCCACTGCAACCAAGATAGCAAGGGCTTCCATGAGGTTATTTGTATGGTAACCCTCGTAGATAGAGAACAGAAACTGAACATCACCAGAGCTATAATGCCCAACTCCCCTAATGCCATCCAGTCTAGGATTTCCCCGAGAAGAGCCATCAGTGTTGATTTTAAGAACTCCAGACTGAGGAGGAGTCCAATGCCCCTCACGATTAATAGGCTAAGAGTGCTTCCTGGCTCTATTCCCAGCGCGTTTGTGGGGTAGAGAGGAGGCACCACCTTGAAGAGGAAAGGAAAGGCGTGAGTAAATACCAGCATCTCCAAGGTCCAAACCTCCACAAAAGTCACATTTTTCCAGGAGTGTTTCATGAAGAGAATGAAAAATTTTCCCCCACGGGTGTCTGATCCCCAACTGCACCTCATGAAAGATCCTCCTATTTCTCTCAAGCCAAACATGCCATAAAATAAAGGAAGGGCCAATAGTCCAAGAAATCTAAAGAAAAGAGGTCTTGGAAGGGGGATGGCCCAGACGGTCCCAGAACTCAGACAAGGAAGAAACATGCCAGCACGAGCATCCCCACACACTCCACCAAAAGTGCCAAATCTACTTGACAAAGGAGCACTGGATAAAAATGTGGGAAATAGTCTCTTCACTATTGTAGCATAAGACACAGATGGAGGGCCCCTAGAAGCCTCTCTTACAAAGATTCTCCCAAGTAAGACAATGATTGTAAACCAGAATCCAGAGGAAAAAGTTACACTTAGGCCAAGAAAAGCTATTCCAAGCTTTCTTCCACCAAGAAACCTCTACCTCACCAAATAGTTGCTTAGTCAGCACAAGGTACCCTGAAGAAAAAAAATACTTGCCAGAAGAAGCACCTCCCCAAGCCAAAACATCAGGTTCCTGCAAAGAGTTGCACTCCCTAGAAGCCAAGATCTGAGAAAGCTCCAACTGATTCCCCAGAGAACCACCCGGTGGCCAATCAGAAGAATTCTTCCATCTGTAACCAATAGCAAGGCCTAGGTTATGAGCCTCCTTATAATGAGCCACCTTATTCCATCTAGTGGAAAGGAAAAAATCACAAAGAGGCTGTAAGTGTAGATGAGAGGACAAGAGAGGAGGATGCCCGTTCCAAGAATCACTCCAAAACAGAGCCTTAGTGCCTCTTTTACAGATCCAAAAAAGACTTCTCTTCACCAGGTGAGCACCAATCTTGAGGGTATTCCACACCATAGAGCCTCTTCCCTCAAGAGGAAACCTGGAAACATCTGAAGGTTCAATGCCAAGTAAATACTTGTGTGACAAGATATGGGCCCAAAGCTGAGACTGACTGGAGCACCAGTGCCAATAGAGCTTGGAAGCAAGAGCTTGACTACACAAGATAGCATAATGAAGACCGAGGCCTCCTTCCTTTTTTTTCCTATAGACAGTATCCCAATTGATGAGGCTCCATTTAGAATTTTGCAAATTGCCACTCCAAAGAAATTGGCGAGAAAGAGCATCAAATTCCTTAAGAAAATACGTTGGGGTAGCCTAAACCATGCTTCTATATATAGGAAGGGCCTGAATCATAGATTGAAGGAGAGTCACCCTGCTAGCAGTAGAGAGCCACCTATGAGTCCAATGATTGACTTTTTTTCGAAGCTTGTCGATCAAGCTCTGCCAGAAAATCCTGGGCTGTCTTCCCACCACAATAGGGACACCCAAGTAAGTCAGAGGGAGAGACTCAATATGAAATCTCAAGATATTAGCAATCTGACATTGAATAGGCTCAGGAGTGTTGAAGAAAAAAATAGAGGACTTGTGGTCGTTGATTTTCTGACCTGAGGCAGCCAAATAAGTATCCAAAGTGAGTCGAAAGGCTTCAGCTTCTCAAATCTAAGCTCTCCTAGCAAGGGCCATATCATCAAAAAACTAGAGGTGGGAAAGAGTGGGCAGACCATTTCCCCATCACCAGCCCTAAATCAAATTTTGGGATACATGAGAATTGATAAGTCTGCCAAGTCCCTCAGCCATAATGATAAACAAATAAGGAGAAAGAGGATCTCCTTGGCGAAGACCCCTAGAGGCCCCAAATAACTTAGACGGTTCACCATTAAGAAGGACCGAGAAGGAGGGAGTAGTAACACAGCTCCAAACCCAGCTAACCCATTCCTGACTGAAGCCAAAAGCCAGAAGAACTTTCCGCGAGAAACCCCAATTGACTCTTTCATAAGCCTTAGCCATATCGAGCTTGATGAACATGGCGTGCTCTCTAGAAGTACACATAGAGTGAATGGCTTCAGAAGCAATAACCACCCCATCCAAAATTTGTTTTCCAGCCACAAAACCCCCTTTTTCCTCAGAGATAACCATGAGAAGCCAAACTTTAAGCCTCTCTGCTAGGAGCTTAGTAATGAATTTATAGACCACATTACATAGAGCAATGGGCCGAAAGAATTCCAGCTGATTAGCCTCTTCCTTCTTCGGAATAAGGACTAGGAAAGTAGCATTCAAAGCCTGTAGCATAGCTTTGTTGGAATAGGACTCTTGAACCACATCCAAAAGGTCTTGATTGATAATATCCCGAAATTCCTAGAAGAATTCAACAGGGAAGCCATCAGGCCCCGGAGCTTTGCCCTTACGCAAGCTGAAGACCACCTCCTCCAAGTCAGACATACAAATCAGCCGCATAAGAGAGTCATTCATCTCCCCGGTCATAATAGAGGGAATAAAGGACAAGATCGTATTCTCCTCAATCTTCGCTGGAGGCAAGTCATCTGAAAAGAGAGCAGAGTAAAACTGAATAGCTTCCCTGGACACAGCTTGAGAGGAGGTTAGATGTGTCCCATTAGAAGTGACAAGAGAAGAAATGTAACTCCTGTTACATCGAGCCTGCACATATTTATGGAAAAATGCGCTGTTCTTGTCCCCTTCTTGAAGCCAGTCAACTCGAGCCTTCTATTTCCAATAAATTTCTTCTCTAAGATCCCAATTTGCTAAATCACTAGAAGCTTGGGATTTCGCTATGCCAAGAGCTTCAGAAAAACCCAAATCCTGAATCTGCCTAGTAATAACATCTAGACGATCCTGAGCCCTCTTCTTCATGATGTGATTACCAAAACAAGTCTTGTTCCAATTCTTCAACTTCCTTTTGACATATTGTAATTTTTTTGAGAAGGAGAACATAGTAGTGCCATAGGCAGGGCCACCCTATCTCCACCAGTGAGCCATTAAATCATGGAGAGAAGAGTCTCGAAGCCACATCAGCTGGAACTTAAAGGGAGGCTTCTTAGGGGAAAAAACATAACTAGCTGTGAGCTTAATAGGCCAGTGGTCAGAGCCTCTCCAATCAAGAATTTTAGAAGAGAGAGAAAGAGAGCCACAATTCCAAAAGCAGGAAACTAGGAACCTGTCCAAGCGTTCTGAGATGGCATCATCTCCAACCCTTCTATTTTTCCATGTAAAGAGCCCATTAAGAGGTCTGACATTAGAGAGATGGAAAAGATCCATATTTTCCTGAAGAAGCTTAGAAGAAGGACCCAAGCGAGCCAGCCTACCCCGCTTCTCCTCCAGACTAATGACAAAGTTGAAATCCCCAGCAACAATCCAAGGCAAGAATGGGTGACAGCTTCTAACATGCCTAATATGTGCCCAGAGCTTAATCTTTCCACGGAGATCTATAGGGGCATACACATTAGTAACAAGAATCATCTCTCCAGTTTCCATAGTAGAGGCCACCATTGAGAGAGCCGAGTGACAAGAGACCTAGTAGAGAGACGTAACTTTCCTAGGATACCAACAAATGGAAAGACCACCAGAGCTCCCCAAAGCACCAACATGCTAACATTGCCCCAAAAGCCAAATATTAGGAGCACATCTAAACATGGAGTCCACTGAAAGCTTGGTCTCCTGGATACAAAGGATATCTAGAGAATTATTAGCTACCAGCTCATGAATAGCTTTTTTTCTGGGGATGCTATTTAACCCCCTCACATTCCATGAGAGAATAATCATTGAGTAGAGTGGGGGAAATGTTTATCCATGGTCTTTACAGCCCCAGACTCTACCAGTAAATCTCCTGTAAGTTTAATTTTTTCCTGATCCCGCTTTCTCCCAACTCTTGAGGGAGTAGCAAAAGAGACTTTCTTAAACGGTCTTTGCATCAAGCCCAAAGAAAGAGAAGATCCCTTTCCTTTACAAAAGGCAAATACATCCTTGACCAAATCTACCAGAAGAATATCCTTTTCCTGTGGAGTAGGAGAAACCACAAGGGCACCAGACTCAGGGCCAATAGGGGTCTCCAGCTATTGCTGAACTACAACATCCTGGTTACTACTAAGAATAGAACTCCTCCCATCTGAGCCAGTAACCCCACATTGAGCATCTATAGGAATCCCTTCTTCTATGACCATGTTGTCTAGCACCTCAAATCGATTGAACCCTGAGTCCACTTGCTGATCTAGATGAGGTCGCTTCTGACCCCTTCCCTTAGCACAGTTGCGAGTAGGGATAAAACCATCCTTAACAGGACCGGTAGTGTTTGTTGTCCCTTGCCCCTGATTTGAAGTATTCATCTGAGCTTTCCCTTTACCAATACTATCAGTCTAAACTTTCCCTTTTCCAGTACTAACATTTTGACGATTCCCCTTACCATCATTAGCTATCCTTGGGCCTGAGAACCTACCAGGAGTACCATTTCCTTTAGAGGCTTGAGGGAATTGGCACTGTAAATGACCATACTCATGACAAATGTGGCATTAGAAGGGAAGGGATTCATAGTCTAGCTGTTGAATCTGAGAAGAAGAGCCTAGGCAAATTTCCAAAGAATCTGGCAAAGGATTATTTAAATCAATTTCAACACAAATACAGGCATAAGAAATAACCTTTTTATCCATTGATTGATGTGCTATAGTAGCTGGATTCCCAAGCAAAGAAAAAATTTGTCGAAGGATATCCTCATGCCAGAACTCCAAAGGAAGTCGCGGCAGGCGGACCCAAACAAGAACCCTCAAAGGGAGATCCTCAACAAAATTGAACCCCGTATACCAGGGTTTGACAAAAAGTCCCACACGGTCATAAAAATATGGGCCTCCCTAAAAGACCCAATCCCGATCGTACATGCAAGAGAAAGCCACCAAAAAGTAGCTATTACCAACCAGCATAATATCCATATCACCTTCCACCTGCCACGAATGGCGAATCCAGGCTTCTAGAGCTGACACGGAAATTTGGATACCAAGAAACTTGCATATCAATGCATGTTTGGCCAAATAGTCCACATCATCCATTACTGCCTCTAGAGGGATAACCAGCATAGGCTAATCCTTGGTACGCGGAAGGCAGCCATTAACTTTATTCAACTTCAAGCTCTCTCCAACATAAAATGTTTCCTTCACCTGTGAACTCACCCCGGGAGAAGATCCACCACCAGCTGAGGCTCCAGCAAGAGTGAGACTCCTTGAAACCCCATTTGTGACCATCAGAGCCCAGCAAACAGACTCCCTCACAGCCGAATGACTGCTCCCCTGTATGTGTTGCGTGAGAAAAACCCTCCTCTGATTCCTTCAAGTAGTCTAGAGAAAAAACCAGAAGAAAAAGCCGCCTGACACATTACCATCTGAATTCCATCGCTAATTAACTTGGCTCTACACCCCCAATCTATCTACAAGGGCAATGGATACATGTAGATTGCAAATGTTTGACCAAGCATGGTCAAATCTAGTGCACTTGCTTTTAGATTGTTTTGATTGTAGGTGTTTGGCTCAAGGTATGAGCAACAAATATCACTTGTTGTTCTCTATACTATGGCAGCCATGAAATATTTTTGGAAAAACTAGGGCTTTTTTCTATAAACTGCTCTTCCAACTCGAGTTCAACTTAAACATTGAGGCTTAGTCAAGGAAATTTGACTTTAGTCTTTTTTATTTCCCTCCTAATTTGAATTAGAACTTTTGTCTATTTTCAACATGAAAAAGAATCTTTCTTCCTTTTAAAAGAAACCTTTAAAATCTTTCAAATAAACAAAATATTACTTATTTTAAATTAATTTGACAAAGTAAATCAAGAATTTATACTTTGAAGGAGTAAGGATCTTATATGAGACAATTTTCTACCTGAAAGGAAAATTGGTAACAAGAATAGTTACTAATATATATTATTTTAATATTCAAAATATATATATACACATTATTAAAATAAAGGTCCTAAATTAAACTAATAGCTCACATTACTACATTTAATAGACAACACTCTAAATTTGTTAAATTTGTTATGTGCATAAACAAACTGTAAAAGACATCAGAGACAAAAATAACATACTTACATACACTTAAAAGTATGTTATATAAAATTACTATAGTTCAAACTTGTATAAAAAGATAACATCTATAAAAAAATGATCAACATACAATTGATTTTTTAGATTATAAAATAATTTTATTTTTAAAAAAAATAATTAAACAAAATCCTGAAAGAGAAATTTTCCGCATACCAAAAGTGATCATTTTTATTTCTATTTCATAATATTAAGATGGTCGAGTTCTCCTCTGGTCGAATGATTTTCGAATGAAATGTTCAGCTTGGCGTTGAGCACATTCAAGCACGCAAACAACTTTTGTAAGCTAATTTCTCAATTCAAAAATATTCACAACAAAAATGCTTACCTATTTGCATTGAAACCTACCTTTGTTTCTTTTCAAATCCTTGTTTCAATGTGAGGATCCAGCAGCAAACCTCTCATTCAAAACCACAATGGGAAAACCTTAAATCAAAGAAAATGATTAGGGAGTGGAGTGCATAGAAATGGATGCTTTTCTGCTCACTGGTAATGGATAAAGATTGGTGATGGATAGAGAACCATAACCCTTGGATCTATCTCTAGCTCAAACACCAAATCGATTAAAATTCCCCCCAACAAAATCAGACTCTTTTACTTCAAAAACTATTCCCTCCAAATGCATATGAACATTGCTCCTAATTAATGAATCAATTATAAGGATATTTAGTTTAATGAGAAAAGGATTCTATTAAATATTATAAATTGATTAATCAATTTATTAAAAATAGAGTTCATAGATAATTATCATATACTTAATTTTTTTTATTCAAGTACTGTAAAATAATATGAATAGAGAGGTAGCAATAAACTGTGAAGAAAATAAAATAATAGCTAACATGAATAAATTAATGAAATAATTTTAAGATTGTTTAGTTTAGTGAGAGTGAAATTTTACATGAAATTAATTTATCTTAAATATGTAATTGACATCAAATGTTTCTCTAAAATAATTGAAGAAAGTATCGCTAATTTTGCAAGTCCGTCTAATTATTAAATACTTAGAATTATTAGTTATTGCAACCATTTACATACTTTATAAAAATATGTAACATTTACATTGACATATTTTACTTTTATTTCTCATTAATATGTTAATAAATTATTAATGTTTTTAACTTTGATTTGAAACCAGTTAGATACAATCTTTTCTACAATTTTTTTCATCATCCTCACTGCCTATGCCAAAATGGAAGATTTGGAACTGGACACAAGCATTCATCAAAGCATAAAGAATGGGGAAATTTTGTCAGATGTTGTAGTTGCAACTACTCTGTTAGATATGTATGCAAAATGTAGAACCTTAGACAAGGCACATGAACTGCTTGATGGAATGCCTCAAAGAAACTTGGTCACATGGAATGCCATGATTACAAGGTTTAAATGCATCTTGTTTGGTCTAGGAAGCAATTATTCTCTCCACAAACATGGGAATTCTTCCTAGGTATTTGACATCAAATGGAAAGGGAATTATGTGGAGCTCATTCCTAGTGCATGCCTTGAGGTTGTGAGCATAACATTCTATGGAGACTAGTTGTCATTCCCTACAAGAAGCCATACACTCAAAAGAGCATACATACTGAAATGCAGAGTTGCATTTTTTCCTCTTTGTTGTTCATATATGAGGGATAATGCCAGTATGTAGAAATAAAATGATAATCAACAATGATTACCTTGGATAGGCAATACTCAAACATTCTATCAATTCTAACAGATTTCATTTGCAGACTTCCTCCAAAGTTGATGTATTCTACCTATAACTAAACTAAGTAATGTGTATATTGCATGGCGTGAGATCAATTGAAAGAGATATTTTTATTTTTCCTTATTGTATGATTAGTAATTGATCAAATATTGTTTTCTTTATTTTTAATATAAGATAATGCTAATTGAAAAATTTGACATAGTTGAATCTAGAAATATACACAATAACAACACTTATTATTTGCTTCAAAAATTTACCCTTACTTATTCCTTCAAACAATAAATCTAGGTCTACTAGCCCTCCCAACATTGTTTTGGGTTTAAAACTCCCAAACTTCCTAAATTAGCTATACTCTTCAAACAACTCATTGATTCAAATACCCTACATATTTAATTAATTGGACCACTATAGCATAATATAATCTTCAAACCAACAAGCTTACTTAATTTAATATGGAAAAATATTGTTAACTATATTAACTATCGTCTATTTTAGGTCTTCAATTAGCTCTATTCTCCAAAGGAAGTATTCAAAATGCAACTTGTCACAATAAACTATAATTGAAAATTTGTTTGATGCTATAAACTATTCCTTTTGATTATGATTATAATATCACTAAATTAAAGGTGTTTATCAATCAATTTCGATCAAATCACCTTAAAGTCAGATTTCTAGCATGAGACAGGTGTAGATGGATTTCTCATGTAATATAAAGCCTATTGGAAAACAAGCAGTACTAGTGAAATGAAATTATTAGTGACTAACTATTTAGTCATTTATTTTTTCCTTTATTTAGTCATTTTTGTTTAGGTGACTAATTATTTAGTCATTTATTTGGTAGTTTATTTAGTCATTTATTTAGTGGTTTATTTAGTCATTTATTTGGTAGTTTATTTAGTCACTTTTATTTGGTTGACCTTGTGATTTTACCTGGTGACTAAATTAGTCACTTATTTAGTCATTTATACTTGTAAATTGCAAAAAAAAGTAGAATATGATCAATTTTAGTCATGTGACCAAAATTTTTAGTGGTGTGACTAAAATTTTAGTCATGTAGTCACATATTTGCCAAAATGTACTAGTGTTCCATTTTTAGAAAAATGATGTTAAAATCGAGTTTAATTTATTACGCAATCTTGTGGAAATACAACAATTGATACTTTTGTAAGCACCATGTACTCGTGTATGCCGTGTATGATTGTGTATGATTTTGTAATCTATTGTATGAATTATTGTCTTTTAATGTATATTATTTTTGTGTTTGATAGTATCAAATATGGAAGAGCAAAGAAGGACAAATTATCACCCTACATCTATCTGTTGAAAAACAACAAAAAAATGTGTTTAGCCAAAGCTATGTTTGATCAATTATAGTATTAACATATGTTTCTAATTTTGATCATTGTCTCTATACCATCTTAAAAATTAAGCACTTAATTTGTGCTCATTTTGGAACCATTTCTAGCCCACTTTAGTGTGTTCCTTATGGTAGGACCTCATATTGCACTTAAATGCATAATTAATCTAGATATATGTTATCCTCCTCCAAAATTGAGTTTTCCTCTAAGTTCTATGCATTTTTTTTCCTATTTTCATAAATGATTTCCCTCATAGGTCCTCTTACATGCATTTTACATTTTGGGATTGGCCCAAATTTCTGACAAACAAAGGCTTTCAAATCCCTCTCTTAGTACACAATCCTAGGTCCTGGGCTAGCTTTAAAAAAGTCTGCATGGACAAGGTCAACCTAAGTCGGCCTTGTCCTAGGGATTTTTCATTTAGTGGGCTACAGGCCCGATGCGGGGTTGTTCCCCTAAGTGCTTAATCAAGGTCAGCCTTGCAAAATTTGAGCCCCGAAATGTGTATAAAAGGAAATCTCTTCCCCTTATTTTGGAATACATAGACATCTTATCTTCATGAAAGCATTATTGAGAAAACTATTGCGCATTCAAGACACTAAAGTTCAAGTAAACATTCATCATCAAGCATCCAAGCCATTTTCTTCCAAGATCTATCTCTAATCCCCATTGGAAGCCAATCAAAGGAGTTTGACATCAAGGAAGGAGATCTACATCCATACATCAAGTCTTCCTCTTCTTCTTCTTCTTCAATTCAACAATGAGGTGAATTACAACATCTACTTCATGAGTTTTGTCTTACATGATTTCCTTTTGGTTTTTGTGTTGATTCAAAGCTTTTGCATCAACATTCTTGATCACATATTTAGAGACAACTGCATCTACATGGGATAATATATTCCATGTTTAGATCTAATCTCTATAAAATGTCAGCATCCTTTGAATTTAATCTATTTCATTTCAAGGTTAATTCCTATAAAAGGGCTTGACCAAGGAAAGCCCCTGTAACACCCCAAAATTGGCACCTAATATCTCAATCAATTTTGGTGCATTTTTTTATCTTCGAAGTCCTATTGTATTAGGCAAATTCTTCTCCTAATTGACTGAGTTTCAAATGCAGAAAACCCAAATTTGCATAAATCTGACATTACATTTCATTCCTAATTCTCAAATGATTATTAGCTAAAAATCCCTATGATTAATTGATTTAATCCTAAAGTCCTAAGTGCTTTTAATTAAATCAATTCCACCCCCTTTGGCTAATATACATAAAAGGAATTGAAAGGTTATTTAAGTATTGAATGAATTATCCTCAAAAAAGGGAATTCCATGTGAAAGGACACTTATGTGTCAATAATTCATTATTTTATTTAAATAATCTTTGCTTATTTGTCTCAATTGGAGAATGAAGAGACAACTGTTTCTTTTCAAGAAAATCTTCATCCTCTTTCCATGGTTTTCTATAAATTGGACTTCTTTTCTTCATTAGAGAGGACTTTTTGGAGGGCATCAATACTATAGGCAATTTGCATTTGATTTTCATGCTTTAAGCTCATTTTGCATAATTAGGCTAATATTTCAATTGGAATCAATGATATATGCTTTTATTTGATATTCATTCTCATATCTAACTATGTATATGGAATCATTGAATATGTTGGGAGCAAGCTCAAACATGAAAACATTAGCGGGTTAGCATCATGACAAGAAAAGCATGCAAGAGATCAAACTAACAACAAAGACACCAAATAACATCATATTAAGCTAAAAATGAGTAAATAACATGCACCCTAATCTACTCATTTT